>JAVBHU010000985.1:0-12839 GCA_034768395.1 Linum lewisii | reverse complement strand
CCAAAACCCCCCAGCGCATCTCCCTGGGCTGGGACCCGAAGCACCAAAGAAAAGGAAGTCAGTCATAATAAATGAATCGAAGGGTCGGGCCAAACCCTTTGGGATGTAAGCCCCCGGGCCACACCCCTTCCGCACCCGAGAGAAAAGCGACACACTAGGTCCTGAAACCACCGAGGGTGGAGATTGGACTATGGGCCCCACGATGCCCAAAAAACCCCAAGGGAGAAAAGGTAGAACGGGTCTTGCAACATGAAATTCCCCTTTTTGGGGTTGGGCAAAAGGAACTCGTTCTCCACCATCGGGTCAGGGAAGGAGGCAATGAAGGAGTGTGGCCACGGTTCGTGCTAAAAGCACGGGCCCGTCCTCCCAAAAAACTCAAAACCACTCATGTGCATGTACAACGTTGCAGCAGCATCCGATGACCCCCCCAATGAGCTTAGACTTGCAAAGCCCCAAAAAATTTCACCAAACGGACCATCAACGCACCGTTAACACAAAAAGGGAAAACAGAAGAACGGACAAAGATCGAACGGGACGTACACCCGGGCCCACCCGAGAGATACTCCAACACGCCGCAACGGCAACCCCCGGAGCGACAAAAACCTGGGGGCCAAACTGCAAGGGGTTACCATGGGGGGAAAAGACTAGTGGAGGCCAGGGAAGGGCCCGGAACACCGATATTGCCCCACAAAACCCTTTGAAAGGCCCGAGACCACCAAATGCGACCGCCGGGCCCACCCGCGGGCCCGGGCCGCCGGCCGACGGCCCCCCCCTTGCCCCATGGGGTGCCCTGCGGAAAACCCAAAGAGTGCTCGAGGGAAGGGCCGGGTCAAACGCCCCGGGGTTTTGGCCCCCGAGGGGGGGCGGACCACCCCCCTATAGAGCAAATAGCAACTTTCTCTTCCCCCGGGTGGGCATCAAAATTTTGCCCAGGGTCCCCCCCCCATAAAATCTTTTTTTTAAAGGGGTTTTTTATTGAAATTTTGCAGAGATGTTAAGCTACCATAAACATTCATGATACAAAGTTTCATAAATTTTTGGATTAGTATTAAATATTTCTCGAATATTTTTTTTTGCTGTGACACCCGGGGTGAGGGCCGGGGGGAGCACCGGACCAGCCCCCGGTTTCGGGCCGAGAGCACGGGCCAAAACCCGGTGCAGGGCCCAGATCCCCGGGCCAACCCCGGGATGCGGGCCGGGACCCCGGGCCCGCCCCCGGTGCCGGCCGAGAGCCCCGGCCCCGCCCTGCAAATTATGCGGCCGAGTCACGAAACCAAGGGCCCCCCCAACCAGGGATGCCAGGGACCCACCCAAGCAAAGGGCCCCGGACCACCCCGGGATGCAGGGCCGGACCCGGCCAAACCCCGGTGCGCCGAGGGCCCCCGACCCCCCCGTCAGGGCCGAAAACCGGGGGCCACCCCGATGCCGGGCCAGAGGACCGGGCCAGCCCCGATGCCGGGCCAAGGGCCCCCGGCCCTGCCCTGATCCCGGGGCCGATTTTGAACCCAAGGGCCCGGACAGCCCCGGATGCCGGGGGCCGAGCCACCAACCCAAGGGCCGGACCAGCCCGGGCGGGGGCCGAGAGGCCCCCCCGGGTGCCCCCCGGGATGGCGGGGCCGGGGAGGAGGGTCCCCGATGCCGGGAATCACCCGACCCCCAAGGGCCCCCCCCCACCCGATCCCCGGGGGCCCACCCCCTACCGAGCCAAAATGGAACCCCGGATGGGGGAAAACCCGGGGCCCCAAGCCAGGGAGCCGAGTAAAAACCCGGGAAAAAGGAAGGCCCGGATGAGGGCCCGGGGGAAACCCAAAGAAAGGGGGGGCCCAAAAACCCGGACACAGCCCCGGATCCCGGGCCGAGTCACAGAGCGAGAGCGGGGGTGCTTGCCCCTTGTCAACCCCTTTGTCAAACCATTGTCAAAAACAGTCAAACACACTGTCACACTGACACTCTGCAAAAACACTGTTTCACCGCTATCACACGCCCACCCCCCCGGGCCCCCCGCCCCCGCCGCGCGCGGCGCGGGGGTTGGTTTGTGTTTATTAAAAACAGTGGCCCGGCGGTGACCGGTCAGGTTGGTCATGGGGGAAACGGTCGGGGACCTACTTCAGTTCGGACACCGCTATAATAGACCCACAAACGTTTAAAAAAAAAGCGACCGATCACCGAATGCCGGCGGCGCACCCCCGCGGCCGGCGGTCCCCAATCTTCCCCCCTGGTGTGCCTCACGGACGGTGGCCACGCTACTTTCCGGCGGCCCCGAGGGGGTCGGCACCCCCCCTATAGGCAAATGACCCACTGAACCTGAAAAAAGCGATGACCCCCGAATGCCGCCCGCCGGCGATAGCGGCGGCGCCCGGGCCGGCGGCCCACCCCTTGCCCCGGGTGGCCTCCGGGGGGGCCCACGCTCCGTTCCGGTGGCCCCCGAGGGGGGGTCGGCACCCCCCCCTATAGAGCAAATAGCACTTTTCCTTCTCCCAGGGGTAGACATCAATATAGCGAGGAGTCACCCCCCCCCAAAAATTTCATTTAAGGAGTTTGATCGAAATTTTGCAGAGGTTAAGAAACCCAAAAACCATTCATGGTACAAAGTTTCATAATTTTTTTTAATTATTTTAAAATATTTCCGAATATTTTTTTTTGGATGTGGCCCCGGATGCGGGCCCGGGGACCCCAGTGCCAGACCCGGTTGAGGGCCGAGACCCCCCGGGCCGCCCGGATGGGGGGCCCGGGGGCCCCCCGGGCCAGCCCCGGTTGCAGGGCGAAAGCCCCCGGGCCCCCCCGGATGAGGGCGGAAGGCCCCCGGCCGTCCCGGCGGGCCGGGCCCGGCCCCAGCCCTGATGTGGGGCCCGGGGTCCCCGGGACCCCCGGTGCGGGGCCGGATGTGACCCGACCCGGAGCGGGGCCCGAGACCCCCGGCCCAGTCCGGATGAGGCCCTGGACCCCCGGACCAGCCCCGGATGGGGCCCGAGCCACCGACCCCCGGGAGGGGGCCCCCCCGGGAAACACCCGGATGTTAAGCATGCAAAACCTTCGTGATTGCAAGCTTTAAAATTTTTTGGTTATATCAAAATATTCCCGAAATTTTGCTTTTGTGGACCAGGGCATTGTCCGATCCGTTTGTCTGCCCGATTCGTGGCCGGGCCCGATAGGACCCCGGATGACCTCAAGGTTTGATGGCAACTTTCCACTTGCATCTTGGATTAAATTTTTTTGCCAATACACTCATTACCGACGTGGGAGTGAAAAGCAGAGTGGGGTGGGTTTTTCCCAGATTGGTACCCAAAACCCCCTTCCCCGGGAAAAATGTCTAAAGGATTTTGATATAACCACATGCTACGAAAGAGATGACCTTGGTCCAATCCCCCTATCCCAAAATTTTCACAATGATATAAATGCTTTTTTCGGCGTGGGCTTTGGGTAAAGATTCATAACTCAAGGTTGTTACGTAAGGGCCATCAGACGGCCGTGACACTTAAATAGTTTGTATTATATTTAACCCCTTAGTCGGACCCTTGTGAAAATTTTTGAGAGTTGTAAAAAGGGTTGCAAAGGGGGGGGGAGAATCGGAGCACATGGGGCTGAATCTCGTGGATCGTGGCGCAAGGCCACTCTGCCATTACAATCCCCCGTGCGTATTTAAGTCGTTGAAAAGGATTTATTCATGCTCGGGGGAATCATAATTCAAGGCGGCCGACAAAACTCTTCCGTATGCCGGGCTTGGCCCAACGACACGTGCCTTTTGGGGGCCGGAAAGGGCCCCTATGCGGGGTGGGAATCGGGGGGGAACGAAGGCGCGGTCCCAGCCCGGATTTGCTTAGAGGCGTTCAGTCATAATCCAGCCCGGGTTTAGCTTCGCGCACTGGCTTTTTAAACCAAGGCGATGCCCTTTTTTTGCAAATCAAGGGTTCCTCTCGTTTAGGTTGGATTACTGTCGCGCGGGGTCATCTAGGTAAAACTCCTTTCACGCGGTCTAAACCCAGCCCCGTTCCTTTTGGTGGGTGAACAAACCCAAACTTGGTAAATTTGCTTTCCAAAATGATGGAAGACCCGACATCGAAGGATAAAAAAAGAAACGTCGCTATGAACGTTGGCTGAAAAAAGCCAGTTATCCGGTTTTTTTTTTGACCCTCTGCTTCAAATTCCAAAAGGTCTAAAGGTCGATGGCCACGCTTTCCGGTTCGTTTCTTTGGAAATCGAAAAAAACGAGTTTTTTCCCCTTTTGTTCCACCGAGATTTCTGTTCCTTGAGTATCTTGGACACCTCGTTATCTTTTAACAGTGTCCGCCCCACCCAAACTCCCCCTGACAATGTCTTCCGCCCGGATGGCCGGCCCAAACGGCCTTTGGTCCAAAAGGAGGGGCATGCCCCCCCTCCGATTCAAGGAATAAGTAAAATAACTTTTAAAAGTGGGGATTTCAATTTTGCCGGAGTCCCACTTATACTACCTCCAAGTCATTTCAAAAAGTGGGATGAGTCAAGCAACAGGGTCTTCTTTCCCCGCTGATTTCCCCAAGCCTTTCCCCTTGGGCTGTGGTTTCGCTGGTTTGTAGCAGGGACAGTGGGAATCTCGTTAACCCTTTTATGGCGGCCCTAATTAGATGACGAGGCTTTGGGGTCCCTTAAAGAGAGTCATAGTTCCCCCCCGTTTACCGCGCTTGGTTGAATTTTCTTCCTTTGACTTAGGCCGGGGAAAAATCCATTGCTGAGCACCCGAAAGGGGCCATCGCAAGTTTTGTTTTAATTAAAAGGGTTTCCCCCTTGTCCGTACCATTTTGGCTGCTGTTCGCGCCCGGGGAAGGCCCCCGCGAAGAGGGTTTCCCCACCCCGCCCCCCGGCCGGCCGCGGCGACCCGCTCTCGGGGGTGTGGCAGCTCGAGCGTCCCCGCAGCGGCGGGTTTTCAGGACTGGGACCCCGGCCCCCAGCCCCGAGCCCCCTTTTTCCCGGGTTCGGCCCTTTTGCCGACCCCCTTCCCTACATTGTTCCACGACCAGAGGTGTTCCCCTTGGAGCCCTGATGCGGTTTGAGTCGCCCGGGGCGGAGGCACTCGGTCCCCCGGTTTTCATGGGCCCCCGGGGGCGCCCCGGACACCGCGCGACGTGCGGTGCTTTTCCCGGCCCGCTGGCCCCTACCTCCGACTGATCGTTTCGGGTGGGGGGCCGTTTAAACAGAAAAGATAACTCTTCCGGGGCCCCCCGCCGATTTCCCCGGATCCCTAACGTTGCCGTCACCCGCCGCGCCCCGGTTCAGGTTTTTTTTAACCGATTCCCTTTCGATGCTCGCGGGGAGCGCTATCAGAGGGGTTTCCCCCGTTTTTTGGACGACTAACCATGTGCAAGTGCCGTTCAATGGAACCTTTCCCCTCTTCGGCCTTCAAAGTTCTATTTGAATATTTGCTACTACCACCAAGTTCCCACCGACACCCCTCCCCCCGGGCTCGGCCCTGGGTTTTGCAGCGACCCCCGCCCCCCCTTACTCTGGGGGGCCAGGCCCTTGCCCGGGGACGGCGGGTGTGGGTTTGGGGGGTTAAGCCCCCATCCATTTTGGGGTTTTGTTGATTCGGAAGGTGGTTGTTACACACTCCTTAGCGGTTTTTGACTTCCTGCCCACCGCCCTTGCTGTCTTAAGACCAACCCCCTTTGGGGTTCTGGGTTTTGCGCGCATTTTTGGGAGTAACCCGGTTTCGGTTCACCCCGCATCCCCTTTCTGTTACAAAAAGGGCCCCATTGGAGCTCTCGTTCCCATGGGCGGCTCACGAAGCGGGGCCCCCCCGTCCTACTTTTTAAAATTTTGAGAAGGGGTCGAGGGCATTGCACCCCCGATCCCCCTAATCATTGGTTTTACCGATAAAACCCGGTCTGAGCTCCAGTATCCTAGGGAAATTCGGGGGGAAACCCAGCTATAGACGGTTCGATTGTCTTTCGCCCCTATCCCCAAGTCGGGGCGAACGATTTGCACGTCGGTATCGCTGCGGGCCCCCACCAGATTTTCCCTCTGGCTTCGCCCCGCTCAGGCATGTTCACCATTTTTTCGGGCCCCGACGGGCATGCTCGCCTCAAACCCCTTCTGAAGATAAAGGGTCGGTCGGCGGTGCAACCCCGGGGGGTTTTCCCGCCAGTCAGCTTCCTTGGCCTTACGGGTTTATCGCCGTTGCCCCAACAGCGACCCCTTGGTCCGTGTTTAGACGGGCCCGAATGGGGAGCCGAGGCCCGACGCCCGTAGCGCGCGGTGGGTGAGCACGCCGTGGGGCGCGCGTTTGCGTCCACAATCGCGGCGGCGGCATCTCCACGAGGTTTAAAAGGGCCCGGGTTGGGCGCAGCCAAAAATCCGCGTCGGTCCGCACCCCGAGGATAAGGGGCCGGCATTCCCCTTTCCGCATCCGCCGGGGGCATGGGCCCCCTCCGTTTCCCCTCCCGACAATTTCAAGCATCTTTGCTCTTTTTTAAAAAGTCCTTTTTTTTTTTCCCCGGGGGGGTACTTGTTGCTATCGGTCTTCCCCCTATTTAGCTTGGGACGGAAATTTACGCCCGATTGGGCTGTTTCCCCAAAAAACCGACTGTAGACGGGCCCTGTGGGGGAAAGGGGTTTCCGGGCCGAGGGGGCTCTCACCCTCCCCCGGGCCCCTTTCCAGGGGATTTGGGGCCCCGGTCCCCCGCTGAGGACGTTTTTTCCCAGACTAAAATTCAAAGCCGAAGGACCCGATTCTAAGCTGGGCTCTTCCCGGTTCGCTCCCCGTTTACAAGGGAACCCTAGTAATTTTTTTTCCCTCCGTTATTGATATGTTAAAAACTCAGCGGGTGTTCCCCCCTGCCTGGGGTCGAAGTTGGATGGGGCTTAAAAAAAAAGGCCCCCATGGCCCACAAAATTTCGTGGGCCAAAGGGAAAGCAACCACGACTAAAAGCCTGTGGTTTCAACCACGCTACCCTGGCGTCTCTTGCCGACGCTTTCTTTCGGCCATCCGTGGCTACTTACGCCCTGGGAGGCCAGAATCCCCTTCCCCCAATTTTTGGGGGGGGGCGACTTTGTGTGCCCCAGGCAGACGTGCCCCAACCAAATTTGGGTTCAGGCGCAACTTGCGTTCAAAAAATCGATGGTTCACGGGTTCTCAATTCCACCAAGTATGCATTTTTCTAGTTCTTCATCGATGCGAAGCCCAGTATCCCTTTCCGAGAGTCATTATTCTATTTAAAAGTTGGTGGGTCGCTCCTCCGCACCCGTGACGGGACAGGCGGGTCGCCTGTAGTTTTCCCCGGCGGTTTTCCGCGCCGGGGGTTTGTTGTTTGTGGGGGGGGGCATAACATGGGGTTTAAACCCCCCCCGAGCCCGGCGGCCCTTTGCGTGGGGACCCAGGGGACACCAAACATCAGCCTTCCCGCATTTAACAACAAGTTCGTGGTCATTTTTCCGGGCAGGTTTTGACAAAGATCCTTCGCAGGTTTTACCTCGGAAACCCTTTTTACATTTTTCCTTAAATGATAAGGGTTTAGTGAACTTCTCGCGACGTCGCCGGCGGCGAACCCCCACGTCGCCGCGATCCGAAACCCTTTACCGGGCCATTCAATCGGTAGGGGGCGACGGGCGGTGTGACAAAGGGCAGGGCGTGTCAAAGCGAGCTGATGACTGGCCCTTCTGGAATTCCCGTTGAAGACCAAAAATTTAATGATTTTTCCCCCTCCGATGAAATTTCAAAGATTACCAGACCTGTCGGCCCAAAGGCTATAGACTGTTGAAATCGTGTGGCGGTGCGGCCCCCGAACATCTAAGGGCATCACAGACCTGTTTTGCCTAAATTCCTTGGCCTAAAAGGCCTAGCCCCCTAAGAAGCTGGCCACGGAGGGTGCCTGCATAGTAGTTAGAGGCTGAGGTCTCGTTCGTTAACGGAAATTTAACCGACAAATCGCTCACCAACTAAGAACGGCCAGCCCCCCCCATAAACAAAAAAGAGCCCCGTCTGTCAATCCTTACTATGTCTGGACCTGGTAAGTTTCCCCCTGTTTAGTAAATTAAGCCGCAGGTCCACTCCTGGTGGTGCCTTCCGTCAATTCCTTTAAGTTTTTGCCTTGCGGGCCATACTCCCCCGGAACCCAAAAATTTGATTTTTATAAAGGGGCCGGCGGAGTCCAAAAAAACAACTCCCCCGATCCTGGTCGGGATCGTTTATGGGTTTAGACTAGGACGGTATTGATCGTCTTCGAGCCCCCCAATTTGTTTTTGATTAATGAAAACATCCCTTTGGCAAATGCTTTCCATTTTTTGTTTCGTTTTTAAAACCAAGAATTTTACCTTCTATGAAATCGAAAAAGCCCCCCATGTCCCTGTTATCATTATCCGATCCCCAAGGCCCCAAACAAAAGGACCCAAATCCCGGTGTTATCCCCTGAATGTATTCAGGGTAGGCTTTCTTTGAGCACTTAATTTTTCAAAGTAAAAGCGCCGGAGGCCGACCGGCCAATTAAGACCGGGGGGGGGCGCATCGCCCGGCAGAAGGGACAGACGGCCGGTGCCACCGTGAGGCGGACCGGCCCACCAACCCCAAAGGGCAATCGGCTTTTTTTAAATGCAAAACTTAAATATACGCTATTGGAGCTGGAAATTTTCCCCGGGTGCTGGACCAGCTTTCCTCCCTGGGTACTCGTTAAGGGTTTAGATTGTATATTCAATTTCCGACTCAATTTTAGCCCCGGTTTGTTATTTTTTGCATACCTCCCCCCTGAGGTTGGGTTTTGGCGCCCCGCTGCCTTCCTTGGATGGGTAGCCCTTTTAGGCTCCCTCTCCGGAATGAACCTTTTCTCCGTCACCCGTCACCCCCAGGTAGGCCTTATCCCACCATCAAAGTTGTAGGGCAGAAATTTGAATGATGCGTCGCGGCACGAAGGCCTTGCGTCCGTGGTTATCATGAATCATCAAAACAAGGGCAGAGCCCCGCGTTGACCTTTTTTCTAATAAATGCGCCCCTTCCAAAAAGTCGGGGTTGTTGCACGTATTAGCTCTAAATTCTAGGTTATCCCGGGGCAGGTACATAAAAAAAACTATAACTGATTTAATGAGCCATTTGCAGTTTCACATTAAATTTTTTATACTCCACATGATGGTTAATCTTTGAGACAAACTTTGACTACTGGCAGGATCAACAGGTAGCATTCCCCCATTCGACGCATCTCCCCAGGGTCGGAGCCGAAACACCCAAAAATAAGGAAAATCAGTATAAAAAATGAATCGAAGGGTGGGCCAACATTGAGGAGTAACCCCTGGGGCCCCTCATTCCCCGAAGGGGAGCACAAGCGACCACTAGGTCCTGAAAGCCCGGGGGAGAGATGGAACTTGGGGGGCCCCACGAGCCCAAGCACCCAAGGGAGCACAAAGGTTTGAAAGGGGCTTGCAAATGTAAATTTCCCCTTTTTGGGTGGAAAAAGGAACCGTTTCCCCTGGGGGGGAGGGGCAATGAAGAGAGATGTGAGCCCGGTTCGTGCCAAAGCACGGAGCCCCTCCTCCCAAAACAACTCAAAAACCATCATGGCACACGTTTCAACGTTTTTGAACCAGCATCCGATGACCCGCCAATGAGCTTAACGTTGCAAAGCCCCCCAAACAAATTCACAAACTGCCTCAACGCCCCCTTTAAAACCCAAAGGAAAACAGAAGAACCCCGGGCAAAGTCGAAGGGCGTACACCCCGGCCACCCCAGATATACCCAAAACGCCGCAACGGCAAAAACCCGGGACCGACAATAAAACCTCGGGGGGCCCCAAAAGCAAAGGTTACCATGCGGAAGACTCAGTGGGGGGCCCGCGGAAGGGCCCGGGAACACCCAAAATTAGACCCACTAAACCTTTAAAAAAGGCCCATGACCACCGAATGCGACCGCGGGGACCCCGCCCCCGGCGGGACGGGGGCCGGGGCCGACGGCCCACCACCTTGCCCCATGGGTTTCCCGCGGATAACCAAGCAGTGCCAGGGAAATGGCAGGGTAAGCGCACGGTGGCCACCGGGGGGGTCGGGACCACCCCCTATAGGCAAAAAAGCAAATTTTCCCTTTCCCCCGGGTGACTCAATTGCCCAGGAGTCCACCCCCCATAAAATCTTTATTTTAAGGGTTTTGATCTGAAATTTTGCGAGATGTTAAAAAATACATAACCATTCTGATACAAAGTTTTATTTTTTTGGATTAGTATAAATTTTCTGAATATTTTTCCTTTTTGCTGCAACCCGGATTGCAGGGCCGAGAAGGGGAGGCACCGGCCCAGCCCCGGGTTGCAGGGCCGAGAAGGCCCCCCGGGGGCACAGCCCCCGGATGCAGGGCCCAGGACCGGCCCAAAAACCCCGGATGCAGGGCGAAGGCCGGGCCAGCCCGGATGCACGGCCGAGGCCCGGCCCTGCCCGGGGAAACTTATGCCCGGGCCCAAATTCACGAAGCCAAAGGGCCCCCGCCCGCCCCGGAGCCGGGGGCCGAGGGGGACCAAAACCAAGGGCCCCGGGCCAGCCCCGGAGGGGGGGCCGAGATCCCGGTCCAACCCCGGGTGCAATGCCGGGGGGCCCCGAGGATCCCCCCATGCAGGGCGGGGGAGACCCGGGCCAGCCCTGATGCGGCCCGGGGGGACCGGGCCGCCCTGATGCCGGGCCAAGGCCCGGCCCTGCCCCCCGATGCCGGGGCCCAAATCACGGCCAAGGGCTCCGGTCAGCACGGATGCCAGGCCCAGCCACCCAAACCCAAAGGGCCCCGGCACAGCCCCCGGTGCAGGGGGAGGGGCCCGGCGTGCCCGGATGCCGGGCCCAGAGCCCGGGGGTGCCGAGCGAGTCACGAAGCCCAAAGGGCCCCCGGGTGCCGGGCCCCCGCTACGAGCAAGGGGCCCCCCGGTTTTCGGGCCAAACCAAGGCCCAGAGCCCGAAAAAGGCCCCGGTGCAGGGCCCAGTTACCCAGCAAAGGACCCCGGGCACGCCCCGGATGCGGGCCGAGTCCAGAGCCGAGAAAAGGGTGTTTAACCCTTTTCAAACCCTTTTCAAACCCACTTGTCTAACACTGTAAACACATGTACATGACACTCTGTAACACACTGTAACACCGCCCATCCACCGCCTTCCCCCCATCCCCCACGCCCCCCCAGACCCCGGCGCCCCGGGGCCCGCGCCGGCGGCCGCGCGGCGCGGGTTGGGTTTTTGTGTTTATTGAAAACAGTGGCCCCGGAGGGGAGACGGTCCGGATATGGGCTGGTCGGAAAAGGGCGGAGGGCCTACTATCAGCTTGGCACCGCTATAATTTGACCCACTGAACGCTGAAAAAAAAAAAAACCGACCCATCACCCAAGCGGCGGCGACCACCCCCGGGCGGCGGCGGTCCACCAAACTTGCCCCCCGGTGTGCCTCACGGACGGTGGCCGCTCACGTTCACGGCGGCCACCGAGGGGGTCGGCACCCCCCTTAGAGCAAATGACCCCCTGAAACCCTGAAAAAAGCCCACTGACCACCCAAAAACCGCCCCCGGCGATAGCCCGGGGGCGACCGAAGGCCGGGGGCCCCCCCCTCCTTTCCCCCCCGGTGTGCCCCCGGCGGTGGCACGCTCCGTTCACGGGCGGCCACCCGGGGGGGGGGCACCACCCCCTATAGGCAAAAAAGCAATTTTCCCCTTTCCCGGGTAGACATCATTAGCGAGGGAGTCACACCCCCCTAAAATCTTCATTTTAAGGGGTTTTGATCTGAAATTTTGCGGTTTTTAACTAATAAAACCTTATGGTACAAAGTTTCATAATTTTTGAATTATATTAAAATTTCCCGAATATTTTTCTTTTTATGTGGACACCCGGGGTGCAGGGGCCGAGGCCCAGGTTTTCCGACCCCGGGTGCAGGGCCGAGAGCCCCGGGCCGCCCCGGATCAGGGCCCCAGAGCCCCCCGGGCAGCCCGGATCGGGCCCAAAGCCCCCCGGGCAGCCCGGATGCAGGGCCGAGAGCCCCGGCCGCCCCGGTGCAGGGCCGAAGCCCGGCCAAAAAAACCCCGATGAGGGCCGGGCCCGGGCACCCCGGGGTGAGGGCCGGTTGGGGGCCCCCCCGGATGCAGGGGGCCCAGAGCCCCCCGCCCGGATGCAAGGCGGGGCCCCGGCCACCCGGGTGGGGCCAGAAAAACCCCCGGGGGCCGCCCCCGGCAGGGCCCAGCCCCAGAGCGGGGGAGCCCCCAAACCCGGGGGGGTTAAGTGCCTAAACCCTTGGATGCAAAACTTTAAATTTTTTTTATATCAAAATATTTCCCCAATATTTTGCTTTTGATGCCGACCTGGATTTTTCCGGGTCCCTGTCCCTGTCCATTCGTGGCCATGGGCGATAGGACGCAGGGGTGAGCCTTAGGTATTTATGGGAAAAATTTCCCCTTTCACTCCTGGATTCAAATTTTTTTTCCCAATACACTCATATACCGGGTGGGAGTGCAAGCAGAGTGGGGGGGGTTCTTCCACGATTGGTCATCCAACCCCCTTTCCCCGGAAATGTCTCAAAGGGTTTTGATATAACCACATGCTCGAAATGAGAGACCTTGGTCCAAACCCCTTGCCAATTTTTATCATAGATATGCAATGACTGTTTTTTTGGGTGGGGTTTGGGGGTCAAGATTCATAACTCCAAGGTTGTTACAAGGGACCATGCGGGCCCCTGCCCCCTTGAATGTTGTATTATGTTAACCCTCTTAGTTGGACCCCTTTTGTAAAATTTTTTAGGGTTGTAAAAAGGGTTGCAAAGGGGGGGGCGAATGGAGGCATGGGGCCCGAATCTCGTGGATCGTGGGGAGCAAGGCCACTTGCCACTTACAATACCCCCCTCGGTTTTTTAAATCGTTGCAAAGGATTTTTATTCACTG
>JAVBHU010000984.1:0-12845 GCA_034768395.1 Linum lewisii | reverse complement strand
GTAGGGACATCTTCATGCTTCAAGCACTTTTTGGGGGAGCACCCAAAGGGGAATGATCAATTCATTATGGTGGGATGCAGGGGAAAGGGGGGGGGGGGGGGGGGGGGGGGAAAGGATGAGGTGGAAAAAATTTTTGATGAGGAAGGAATATGGTGGTATGAGATTTTGTGATCCCCACGGATTTAAATTTTGGGCAGTAACCCTTTCCTTCCCTAATTTTGTTTTGCACCTTACAATATTCTAAAAATTTTGCATACAAAAAACCCTTCATGCGGTAATCATAATGAAATAAAATTGAATTATGAAAAAAGTATTTTGGTGTATACAATAACTCTATATTTTTCGGTATTTTTTAATACAGTAATAGTTTATAGTTATACGAACTATTTTCTGAGATAAAATTTTTTTAATGATATTGTATATGGAGTTTTTTTTTTTAAAAAAGAAATTTATATTTTTTTAATATTAAGTTTTTTTAAAAAAATTATAAAATTTTTTTATCAATATTTTCTCTCAAATTTTAATATTTTAGACGTATATAATTTTCATCAATATTACTAATTTGGTTTAAACATTTATAATTTCTCATTGATTATTTATCAATATTTTAAAATTTTCCCCCAATTTTTTTAAATTTTTCAAATTATTAATTTATCAATATTAAGTGTTATCTATTTTTTCAATACCCTTTTTTTTTAATATTATAAATAAGGATATTGTTTGTAAAAGGGGGGTTGAGTTAGTAAAAATAGATTTGCGTTACAAAAAAAGGACCGTGTTAGTAAAAAAAAAGATTGTTAGTAAAAACCCATGTTGGCAGAACCGGCCCAGCGGTCGGTCGAATCGAAAAAAAATCAGGAATCGGGGCTCGCCTGGTCCGATCTGTGTTTTAAATAGCCAGCAGTCCAATTATGCCTTGTGGCAGGTCAAACCGGGTAATAAATATAGTTGGAAAAAATAGGAAATATAGTTATAAACCCGAATCGACCATTCTGAATGATTTTAGCACTTAGTGTCGTTTTAGACTTGTAGAAATAAATAAAAAATAGATCAGAGTTTTCTTTTGGATCGAAAAAAAAGGAGGATGTAGAAAACGAATGAAGTAGAAAGAAGGAAGTTTTACCCAAATTATCCACCGATTTTGTTTATTGGTTATGCCAAAGGAGAGGAAAATGCATGAGAGGTTTTTGCCAACGTCATCTTCTTTGCCGGCGGCGTTTAAACCCCCATCCTCCACTTCCATCGCCGGCCAGCAGTCACCGCACTTATCAAACTCAATTTCAAAAAATTTAGGCTTGATTTAATTTCATGAGAATGATTAAGGGAAAGAAATGAAATAGAAGAAGAGATGAGACGACATAGATCTAAATTTTGGGTTAGGGGGTTTTTTAAAAAAGATTTATATTAGGAGGGGAAAACGCTTGGTACCCCCATGGTATCAAAACCCCTTTGCCACGCGGCATTCATTAATTGGTTCCCCAATAATTAAACCCCGGGAAAAAAATGCTGGTTTGGGCCCAAAGAATTACAAACACTGCAATTTTGGGCCTTTAATTATGTAATTTGACTATACCATTTATTTCATCCCTTTCCCCTTTTCTGATTTCCAAAATTTATAAACGAAATTTTTTTTTTTTTTGTCTATAGAATTGACAACAACCATGAAAGGAGCTTCTTTCCGGATTTCAAGATAAAGCCAAAATAAAATCCAGCTCCTCTTAATCTCTTAGTACATTCAAAACACTCACAGAACAATAAATTCAGGTGGAATGAAAGACTAACCTTGTATAAAACCCAAACATACTGGAACAATCATCGAATGTAAAACCCATCTCGTTCATAAACCCGATGCCACCAAGAATCACATATTCTAAAACAAAAACTTTAGCTCTTTTCATGCCAACTGGGTTTAGAGCAACCAGTGTGTGTACATGGGCTTTCTTTGGGGTTATAGGCAAATTGTTTTCTCCAATGGTTTTATAGTTGGAGTAATAGTGGCTGTCAATTGTTGGGGTGTTTTTTTTTTTGGAAACATTTTGATTGGTCTTTTTAAAGCTGGAATATTTTATTTTAAATAGAAGCATTATCTTTTTATAAAAAATTGGGTGGTAGAAACCCAACCCCCAATCCCGACCTAATAACAATCGCATCGAAATCCCTCTTTTTACTCACGTTCACCCCCAATTAATGGTTCTCTCTTTTTTTTTTCATTAAAATCGGAGAAGAAGCTCTGTTCAACCCTTTTTCCCCAATTATATGGAAAAATTTAAAAAAAATAGATTCAGTTTATGAAATTAAAAATCAAAAAAGGGAAAAAGGGGGTGGAATAAACGGTGTAGCCAAAATAAACTATTGCTAATTAAAGTGACCAAATTGCGGTGTTTGAAATTTTTCCTTGGCCCCAAACCCCCGCTTTTTGGGGTTTAAATTAGTTGCCTTAGTGAACGCCACATGGCAGAGGTACCGACCATGTGGGTACCAGAGCGTTTGCCATAGTTAGGAATATTACTTTTTTGATACCAAACTATTTTTTTTTGGGTTTAAAGTGATACCAAATTATTTATTAATAACTAATGAAATACATAACTTTTTTAAATTAGTATGACTGGTTCTTTATACCGGTTTTTACAGCCTGATCTCAGTCGGACCTCGAACCCTTAAACCCTCTCGCTGGACTGGTTTGATGTTCCGGTCTGGTCTTGAAAACATTTGTAAAAAAATTGATCGTGTTAGTGAAAAATAGATTGGTTAGTAAAAATGAACTACCTTAGTTAAGAAAACAGATAGCGGATGCGTTTTTAAAACCGGACTGCGCTGGAAAAATGGACCACGTTAGTAAAAAATGGACTGCATTTGTAAATATGAACTACAAGGGCATAATAGTTAGTTTATGTTCAAAATACGGACTACGTTAGTAAAATCGGACTGCAAATAACAATTAGCATAAAACATAGGAAAAGTTTTGGGAGTAATCAAGATATAAATCAGACAATTCATTGAAATTTAAAAAGGACAGATCTTCGTCGGAGCAACAAAATGGTGGGATATACTACCATCAGGATACCAATTTTGTGTCCTATATAAGAACACCATTAGAAACCGTTAGATTAGGAATTGATATAATGGGCTAGATTAAAATGAAAAAAATAGTAATTGGAACTAGTATATATATTAAGTAATCAACAAACCCTAATCCTTTTTACAATCGGCAAAAAAAAAATTCCCTCCCAACCCTACTTGCTTCAGCAGCCACCGGTATCACCATCGCCTACTTGCTCCAGCCCCCCTGCCGCGTTGCTTCTTCCCCACCAACCCTTACGGCCCCCCCACCTCTGCCTCACAAACACGTACGACACAGCCCCGCATCCAGTTGCTCTAGACCTGGCGACGGTGAAGCTTAGAACGACCCACACGACCTAGTCTAGCCCCCCCCTCTGCTCACGAGACGCATCCAGCTTTCTTCTCTGATCCGTTTAGCTCAACCTTCCGTTCCCCTCTCCCGATCCGCCATCCAAAGCTTCATCCCTCCACTCCGTCACCAAATCCAACGGACTTCCGACGTCCCACCCAGATTTTGCCGACCACGACTTCTCCCAACCCGACCACCACTAACTCGACTGCCATGTTCCAAAATTAACCTGTCTTCAAATGCCCTGCAAGTAAGGTTGGGGAACGAACTTATGACCAGATCTGAGATTCAGTAACAAATTGTTTGATTAACTATTTAGGAACATGTATTTTGATACCGAATTTTGAATCCGGATTTTGTGATTTGGCTAAATAGGGTTAGATCTTCATGTTTTTTTTAAAGTGTGTTCCAAAATTTTAGGAAAAAAAAGTCTTCATTTCTTCTTTTGGGTTTATGTTCTAAAAAACATAATTAGCAACAAGGTTTGTGTTCCGAATTCCTAATAGCAACAATGAACAAAAAATAATTCCAAAGTATGTAGTTTCCCAAAAATGAAAAGGGAACAATGAACAAAAACATTATACTATGGTGCCTATGTGATTGTTCTTAAATATGAAAAAGGAACATGATCTCCTACAGTGACTTGACCTAACTTAAATAAGATAAAATTGAAGTTTTGTTACGTAAGAGAATCATCTGTTACTTTAAGCCTTACGTAATGAAGAGTATTCTTACGTAAATGTCAAATTTAAGCCTATTACGTAAGATAATCACCTGTTCGTAAGCCTTAAGTAATGAAGAATATTTCTTACGTAACATGTCAAATTAAGCCTATTATATAAGATAATCATCTGTTACGTAAGCCTTACATAATGAAGAGTATTCTTACGTAACATGTCAAATTAGCCTGTTACGTAAGATAATCATCTATTACGTAAGCCTTACGTAATATGTCATTATTACGTAATCATCTATGAAGGGAAATTCTTACGTAAGTGTCAATAGGATGGAAATGGTGCGGTTATAATTAACCGCACCGAATTTTTGCGGTTAACCGCACCCCAAAATCCCCAAAACCACTAACCTTAACTGAACCGCGTTTGAGTTGTGGTTAATAATAACCGCACCGCGTGATGTGACTTTTATTAGTGCATTTTAAGCTTATGATGACCTTTGAAATGCCCGTGTTTATTTTAAATGCCGTGCTTAATGTGTTTTTATCGGAGTTTTGTGCAAGTGCTATTCTGTTGCCGGTTGCCACTTTGAGGCCAATTCCATGTCTATTGCAGGTGTTTTATTTGTATTTTCAGGTCATGGCATTTTTAGTACTGGTGACAAGGAGCATGTAGGATCAAAGGGAGGTCAATCAGAGCTAGGACGGAGGAGATTGAGCTTTTGCAATCGAGCCTTCTGCAGAGTTCAAGGGTGCACGCCGTGCACCATTGCACGCCGTGCATGATGCACGCCGTGCCCGTGCACGGTTGGTGCACGGGTGTCCAGGAGGTGCCAAATTTGATTCGCTCCAAGGTGCACGCCGTGCAGCCTTGCACGCCGTGCACTATGAACGCCGTGCAGGGGTGCACGCCGGTGCACTCCCCTGCACTTTTTTATACCCACGTTTTTCACTCTTTGAGAAAATGAGATCATACCTCTTGAACCCCAAACACATTTCACGAACCCTCAAACCCTAGAGCCCGTTTTGGAGCAATTTGAACCATTGGAGCTAGGATTGAAGGGCCAACAAACCTTGGGAGAAGTGCCTACAAGTGGAGAAGTGAAGATCATCTCAAGGGAATCATCCTGGTGTTCTTGGGGGACCATTTCCTTCTTCTTTCTTTACCCCCTTTGGCCATGTGTGGTGATTTTCTAGGGTTCCTCTTGGATGGGTAGAATAGTTGTGCTATGATAGAGGGATGATTGTATAGAACTTGCCATGTTTGGGTTTTGGTTGTATGAGGATGATTCCTAGACTTGTTCTTAATGCCATTTTTGCCATGTTTGCTTAATTTGGTCCTTTCATTGTAATTTGATGCATGGAGTGCTTGGATTGCATAGATTTTTAGGTCTGGGATTGAAGAGAGTGTGTTCTAAGAGATTAGATCATCTCAATTCAACCATAGTTGCATGATTTTCTCACTTGTGCATTTTATCGAACACTTGGTGGTGCATTAGGATTTTCACTCAATTTAACTTTGATTAGTCTTTGGAAAGATTCTCTTAGTGTTAGAACATTGACATGAGGTGTGGTGTCTAGCCTAGTGGTCATAGAGTCATAGGAGAGGGTTTTTGTAGCTTGGCATTTCATCAAACACATTTAATGCATCCTATTTTCACTTAGTTTGAGAGCGAGAGCCTAAATTGAGTGGTATTGGGATAGGGATTAGTGCTACGAGAGTGCATCGAGTCTAAATAAGTGAAATGCATGGTCATCCGAGTGCAAACTTGATCTTGATTAGCTTGTTCGTTCAATTATTCATCTTGAGCATGATGAAACCACTACCAAGAGAACCCTTTATCTTTGATTTGTTCCACTTCTTTCTTGCTTAAAATTGTTGTTTTTTTTTGTTATGCTTTTGACTTGTTCTTTTTCAAAACCAAAACTTAAATTTTAATTGTTTAGACCGTTCATGAATTGGGGAGTACAAGCTTTTGAGAGGCCCCGAGGAAACCCTTGGTAAACCGTGTTATCAAGTTTTTTTGGCGCCGTTGCCCGGGGGCTCTCTCATTCCCTTTTAAAAATTAGTAGTGAACCGATTATTTACTTTTCCAATTTAGTTTTTTCTTCCTTTTACTTGTGGTTTGGTTTTGTTATTCCACATTGTGTATTACTCGGGTGTGTTTGTTGTGCTTGTTTGTAGGAGATTTTGGGTTAGTGCATGAGGCGTTCAGTCGTCTTCAAGCACGACTCCCAAAGGGCTAGAACAAGTGCTCAAGTCCCTACCACTTCCTCACTCCTATAGTTTAAAAAGAAGAAGTTTATCACATTACACCCCAATATGTTAACATGGGGATGACGAGACCAATGGTTCATTCCACCACACTAATGATGATGATCGTACAAAGGGGTGCAAGGGCGTACCTTGGCGGATTATGCTCGCCCTACTCTTGAAGGGGCAGCCTCTAGCATTGTCGAAGACCGTCAATGCTAGGAACTTTGAGCTCAAGCCTAATATGATCCAAATGGTTCAAAATGGAGTGGTGTTCAATGGCATTGATGGTGAATGTCCATCTAGGCATCTCAAGGACTTCTTGGAGATATGCGACACGGTTAAGAATGACCAAGTTCACCGGATTGCATACGACTCCGACTCTTCCCCTTCTCACTCAAAGGTAGAGCCAAAGTCTTGGTTGGAGAACCAACTAGTAGAACATTCACTACATGGGAGGGCCTAGCCGAAGCTTTCCTTGAAGAATTCTTTCCTCCCTATATGACGGATGCAATCCGGGACGAATCAACCACTTCAACAACACAAGGGAGAGCTCTTCCATGAGACTTGGAATAGGTTCCAAGCCCTTCTTCGGTCTTGTCCTCATCACAACTTCGCCGAATGGAGCTTGGCGGACATCTTTGCTAGGTCCCTTGATTTTGAGAATACAAGGATGATCAACCAAGCCGCCGGTGGTGACTTAAGGTTGCTAACTCCCGAAGATGCTCTAGAACTCTTCGCGGAGATGGCCAACAAGACAAGGAGTTGGTCTCGACAACAACCTCCTAAGTCTAAGTATGGAAGCGACACACACTATGACTCTAGAGTATAAGTGTTGATGCACCAAAGGAGTCGTCTAGCTATGGGAAGAAGCCTAAGTTACCGGGGCACGAGATGAAGATGATCCAATGATCGCTCTCCTTATGTCTAAGATCGACGCTATGGCTTCACAAGTAAGTAACCTAAGCATGCCTAAGCATCCCTCCAAGGTTCAATCATCTCATATGGGTAACCCTCAAGTGCTTCTATATATTGTTGTGAATGTTGTGGGGGTCAAGG
This sequence comes from Linum lewisii, assembly GCA_034768395.1. Lineage (NCBI taxonomy): Eukaryota > Viridiplantae > Streptophyta > Magnoliopsida > Malpighiales > Linaceae > Linum > Linum lewisii. Next base: position 5,450 of record JAVBHU010000984.1, on the reverse strand, counting down.
TCACGATGTTAGTGCTTGTCCTTCCGCCACTCCTGAGTTTGGCCAAGGCGACCATGAAGAGGTGAGTTTCGCACAAGGCAGGGTTCCATGGAAATTTCAGTCCTCAAGGGAGCTATCAAGGTGGTAACTACAACCGTCCTTGGAACCAAGGTGGTAATTACAACAAGCCTAATCAAGGTGGATTCCAAGGATACAAGGGGTACAATCAAGGCTCCACATGGAATCAAGGTGGAAATCAAAGTCAAGGCCACCAAGGAGGAAACCAATGGAACCAAGGTGCTAACCAAAATCAAGGTAACCAAGGTGGTGAGCAAGGTTCTAATCCACCGGGGATGTATAACCATAAGGGTAGTGGACCACCCGGTTTCAACAAACCCCCTCCAAACAAAGGAGGTGGATCTTCAATCTCCCAAGAAGACACCAATGCGGCAATGCTTCAACTCATCAAGAATCAACAAGCGTCAATTACCAATTTGAATACTCAATTGGGCCAAATTTCTAAGGCACTCTCGGAGAGACCAAAGGGTAGCCTACCCTCCAACACCGAGGTCAACCCAAGGCTCCCGAGGAGCTTATGATGGTAACTTTGAGGAGTGGTAAGCAAGTACAAGATGCCATACCTAAGGTGGTAAGTACTCAAGATGATGATTTGGTTTTATAGTTGAGACGTGGTTTCCGATGATGACACGGATAAGATTGAGTTAAAGATAGAAGAGCCAAGCTAAAGAAGCTTCTAAGATGACCAATACGGTTGGTTCTCAAGAGGCTACGACGAGCGCCACTCCGGTCTCTCCTCCCGCACCGGTTGTGCCTCCGTACAAGCCTAAACCACCTTATCCTTCTCGCTTGAAGGCGGATTCCATGGAAAAAGATTTCAAGAGGTTTGTTGAGATTCTTGACAAGGTGCAATTCACAATGCCTTTTGGAGAAGCGATTACAAGATGCCTCAATATGCGAAGTTCATGAAAGAGATCTTCACCAACAAACGCAAGCTTACGGATGTGACTTCGGCAAAGCTCAACGAACAATGCTCCGCCATTCTCTCTAAGAGGCCACCGGAAAAGCTTAAGGATCCAGGTAGCTTTACTATCCCTTGCACTATTGGTGAACATGCAATAAGTAGAGGCTTAGCCGATTTGGGTGCTAGTATCAATGTTATGCCATATTGCATGTTTAAGAAGTTAGGCCTAGGGAAGCTAAAACCAACTCAAATGAATGTTCAATTAGCGGATAAATCTGTGACATCTCCTCGTGGTATTGTCGAAGATGTGTTGGTTAAGGTCGGTGCTTTTGAATTCCTTGTGGATTTTGTTATCCTAGATGCTATGGGTGGTGCCGATGTGCCTTTGATTCTAGGACGACCTTTCTTGGCAACTTCTCGTGCTTTAATTGATGTCTATGGTGGTAGACTTACCCTTAGGGTCGACAATGAATGCATGATCTTTGACGCTCCATGGTATGGAGTTTACTTTGTCTTATGCTAGTCCCATGATCCCCAAAAATTGCATGCGATTACTTCGGCTACTAATAGCACTAACCTTGTCCGACATAGTCTTGCGGAGTTGTTTGCTATTGTGATGTGCAGGAAAAGAGGATGAAGTGAAGGAGTCTCCACCGTTCGTGTCCGAAGACACCCTCTAAGGCTAAGAAGAAAGGTTTTAATGAAGTCCCCCGAGAAGGGCAAGGAAGCTGCACCAAGGGTGAGACGAGCAAGTCTAAGAAGCCAACCGAAAGAAAGGCTCAACTCCAAGTGGTTTGGCCCCTTCTCCATTGCTTCCACTTCACCATCCGGGAAAACCATGCTCATTCCTCCTGAAGTTGGTAAGGTTCAATTTAAGTTCCGTTGTGGGCCCTGCGAAGGTAATGATATTGACTTCAAGGAGGTAATGAGTTGGGATGGTTTTACTTAGCTTATTCTTGTGTTTTCGTCTAGCTAGAGCGTTAAAGAAGCGCTTCTTGGGAGGCACCCCATGTTATCTTTACTTTTATTGCTCTTGATTGCTCTTTTTAGTTTTTGTGTTGTTTTAGCTTTTTGAATAAGGTTGGCAAGCATTTTGGATCACTCTTCACCAAGGAACATCATGGAACTTTTTCACCTCTATTACGTCCCTTTTCTCCTCTCTACCAATGCGGTAACTTCGTTCCACCTTACCCTCTCTCTCTTGATCATTGAGGACAAATGTCATGTTAGTCGTAGGGGAGTTTGAGGTTTGGTGTGCTTGTTTTTCGGTAGAAGTCTAAGCTATGTTCTGATTTGTTGCATGATCTTAATTGAAAGTCGAATTCCTCTATTGTAGAATCGTTCGGTTCTTGACGTTTGATGTCTAATTGATTTCAAGTCTTCGCAATGATGTTTAGATTGTTCCACTTAGAACTATAACCGGCATGTTAGCACTAATATCAAATGAGTCGGGGCCCGAACTGAGATTTATCACTCTTGTTTTTTGGTTGATTGGTTGGATGCGTGTTTTTTATACCACTCGAAAAACCCCGGTTGGGATGAGAAGGAATCATAATTTTTCCCCTCTTCCATGTTTTTCTTTCTCTTTTCGATCTTTCTTTGATTGTGGCTTGAGACTAGACGGAACCCAATTCAAATTTTGTAGGAAGTTTAAAGAGCTAGGGATAAAGTGGCTTTTTGTGAAGATTAAAAAAAAAAAAAAAAAGAGAAAATTAAAAAGAAAAGCTAGGAAAGCTCGGCCCCTAAGTGAAGTGTCGGGTTGGCACTAAAAAAAAAGGGGCAAAGGTTTGTGGCTAGGTAGGTTCAACACCTAATAAAGTGTTGAATCGGCATAGTATGCAGTAAGAAAAAAAAAAAAAAGAAAAAAAAAAAAAGAGTTCTAAATATAGCCCTTGATCCTAGCCAGAGTTTGTAAAGTGGGGATCTAGAAGCGGATGAAGTCGAGTCGATAGCCACATCACGACTCACGATCCATGTTCCGATTTCAAGTCCTTTTGATTAGAGTCGGTGTTGTCGTGGTGGGTTTTGCTGTTGTCCCAATCATCCACTACTTGAAGTGTGTAGAAATTAGTGAGGTTTAGACTTTTTTGGGTTTGATGTTCTTGCATGTGTAGGTTTAGTTTGTTCGGGGAGCAGTTTAAGCTAAATTGTGATTGCTTGAATCTCAATGGACCGAACTTGTCTTTTGTGAACTTGGATGTTTTCTAATTCATTTGCTTGAGGACAAGCAAAGCTTAGTCGTAGGGGAATTTGATGTGACTTTTATTAGTGCATTTTAAGCTTATGAATGACTTTGAAATGCCCGTGTTTGATTCTTAAAGCCGTGTTAATGTGTTTTTATGGAGTTTTGTGCTAAGTGCTATTCTGTTGCCCGGGTTGCCATTTTGAGGCCAATTCCATGTCTATGCAGGTGTTTTATTTGTTTTTTCAGGGTCATGGCATTGTAGTACTGGTGACAAGGAGCACGTAGGATCAAACGGGGAGGTCAATCAGAGCTAGGACGGAGGAGATATGAGCGTTGCAAAATCGAGCTTCTGCAGGTTCAAGGGTGCACGCCGTGCACCATTGCACGCCGTGCATGATGCACGCCGTGCACCGTGCACGGTTGGTGCACGGGCTGTCCAGGAGGCTGCCAAATTTGATTCAGCTCCAAGGTGCACGCCGTGCAGCCTTGCAACGCCGTGCACTATGAACGCCGTGCAGGGGTGCACGCCGTCACTCCCCCTGCACTATTTATACCCACGTTTTTCACTCTTTGAGGAAAATGAGATCATACCTCTTGAACCCCAAACACATTTCACGAACCCTCAAACCCTAGAGCACGTTTTTGGAGCAATTTGAACATTGGAGCTAGGATTGAAGCCAACAAACCTTGGAGAAGTGCCTACAAGTGGAGAAGTGGAAGATCATCTCAAGGAATCATCCATGTGTTCTTGTGACCATTCTTCCTTCTTCTTTCTTACTCCCTTGGCCATGTGTGGTGATTTTCTAGGGTTCCTCTTGGATGGGTAGAATGTTGTGCTATGATAGAGGGGTGATTGTATAGACTTGCCATGATTGATCTTTGGGTTTTATGAGGTGATTCCTAGATTGTTTTAAAAGCCATTTTATCCCCGTTTGTTAATTTTTTGGGCCTTTCATTTAATTTGATGCATGAGAGTGCTTTGGGTTTCAGATTGTAGGGTTTGGGGTTGAAGAGAGTGTGTTCTAAAAAGGGTTAGATATCTCAAATTTAACCCTAGTTGATGATTTCTCACTTGTGCATTTTATCGAAAACTTGGTGTGCATTAGGATTTTCACTCAATTGAACTTTGATTGTCTTTGGATGATTCCTTAGTGTTAAAAATTGACATGAGGTGTGGTGTCTGCCTAGTGGCATGGAGTAAGGAGGGGTTTTGTAGCTTGGGGATTTCATCAAACACATTTTAAGCATCCTATTTTCACTTAGTTTGAGAGCGAGAGCCTAAATTGAGTGGTATTGGGAGGGATTAGGTGTTCGAGAGTGATCGAGTCTAAAAAATTTAAAGGATGGTCATCCGAGTGCAAACTTGATCTTGATTAGCTTGTTCGTTCAATTATTCATTTTTGGGATGAAAACCACCTACCAAGAACCCTTTATTTTGATTTGTTCCACTTTTTTCTTGCTTTTAAAACCCTTTTTAGTTTTTCATTGTTTAGCTTTTGATTGTTCTTTTTCAAAACCAAAACTTAATTTCAATTGTTTGACCGTTCATGAACTTTTTGGTACAAGCTTATGAGAGGACCTCGAGGAATCGACCTTTTGGAAACACGTGTTATCACCCCGGTTATGCGGTGGTTAGTGGTTAACCCCAATTAAAAAAACTCGCATATCATATGTTTGTAAAGAACGATCGATGTCAAATTAAAAAAAAAAATGTCCCAAACCAATCCAGATAACCATGACTCCGCGAGTCTAAATCCATAAGTTTAAAAATATCCCAAATTTCAACATGCGATAGCTTTCAAGTTTTAAAAAGTCTTCCAAAGAAAATAAAAAAAACTAGGAAAATTAGGTTTAACTTAGAGGTTAGGGATATTTGGTTTTTTCTTCGACTAATTAGGGGCAAAGGAAATGGGGGATTGAGGAAGATGGAAGGGGATAAGTCAAGTAGCCCATTTGGGAATTTTTCGTGGTTGTTCGGTTAATTAATGGTTAACCGGTGGTTAGTGGTTAAACGCTAAACGCAAAAATCCAAAACCGCCCACTAACCCCGTAAATCGGTGCGGGTTTTGTGGTTATAACCACTAACGGAACCAATTCCCAACCCTACATGTCAAATTAAGCATGTTACGTAAGATTATCATTGTTATGTAAGTCTTACTTAATGAAGAGTACCTCTTACGTAAAAAAAATTTACTAAATCCAAGTTATTATAATTTCAATGAGTAGGAGGGCCAAAAGGAACAAAAAATGATATAAAAGGGTGACTAGAGAAAATGATCAGAGAAGCAAAAAAAAAAAAAAAAA
>JAVBHU010000983.1:0-12867 GCA_034768395.1 Linum lewisii | reverse complement strand
AAAACACTTAACCCTTGGGAAAAGGGGTTGGAGTCTGATCCTTTGCCTACCTGAGGTAGTCTTCACTTTAAATTTTTGTATTGGTTGCCTCGTTTTTTTAGTTTTGGGACTATAAATCCTCCCCCCATTTTTGTTTTTTTTTAAAATAAAGATACCTTCTACCCAAAAACATTTAAGGGAAAGAGAGATTTTTTTAGGGGAAATTGGGAGCTCTTTCCCCTATTTTCAAAATCAAAATTCTCAATCCAAATTTTTTTTGGGGAAATTTTTATTGGGGAAAGAAAATTTCTTTTTGGGGAATCGGAATCTCAAATTCTTAAGTTGAAACCAAAAAACTAATAAACAACAATAAATCATAACAATTTTTCATCATCCTCCTAATCAAAACTCAAAGGATGATATCTAATTCACTTGCCTTCTTACTCAAAATAAAATCCTCCAAAATAAAAAATTGTCTTGTTCATCAAACAACAATAAAATCTTTGCATTCATACTAGTTTACTCTCCCTCTTAAAAACAAAAATTACCTCACAAGAATGTGGATGACTTGACTACAAAAACAGGTTCACAGTTTCATGTCGCTATTTTTCCATTTATTTTCGTAAGCATCCTAGTCCAACTAGGGTTTTCCACAATTCCCTTTGCTTCTTCTTCTTTTATTCTACAAACCCAAATTTTTCCTTTACGCAGCAATCCCCAAAAGGGAAACATGAGGGGTTTTCATTGGGTTTTTGCTGACTGTCCTGCTTCAAACCCTTGATTTCACAACATTTCAACCTTTGTTACCTTTGGTTCGGATGTTGCATCTTTTCCAAAACCCCCAAACCCTCAATGCAGAGTGATGTCCCACTACGGAAATGTTATTTTTAACAGCGACAGGTTAAAAAACGGCCATTTTTTGGTTGTTTTTAAAATTTACACGTTTAACACAGCCGCGTTAATTTAAAAGGACTATGGCCGCTGTTAAAATAAAATGACTGATTGGTTAAACTGGTTGCGGGAAACCCCCAAATTAATCCATCCCTTCATTTAAACTGGTCAATCTCAGGCGCGATTGATAAAAACCCCCATCAGCTATTTTTGGGGACGTCGCCCCCGTCGTCCCCTTCTCTTGAGCACCCGTCCAAATCAACCCGGTTTTTCCCCAGATTGACTCGAGATAGAATGCTACGCAAACACAGGGGGTTTAACCAAAAACGGAAATAATAAAGGAAGAAAAAAAACTTTCTTAAAATCCCCAATCCAACGGGGGGAGGCCTCCAAAATAAAACCAACATAAAACCGAAACTCAAACCCCAACCAACCTCAAAGGTTTACAAAAGTCCCCAACCCAAATTCCTGGTCAACTGAAATAAAAATCAGGCAAGGTCAACTTCAAGCAAGTCACCGATCTTCACCCATGGCTCCAAAACGAAACCTTCTCGAAATAACTCTCAACTGCAACTCCAACCCAGCATAGCCACAACACCTGAAAAGAAACTGGGGGGGGTCGCTTCCTAATGAAACTGGTAACCCCTGGGTCTCCTATGCGCCCAACCACCTAGGAGTGATCCCAAATCCGCACAAAAACAACAAAGGGAAACTGACACAACCCCATCATTTTAATCCTAGATGCTACTAGGTGATCACACGAAAACTTACCTCCACCAGTCACAAATTAAAAAATTCGGCAATGACACAAGTCATCAATCCTCACTACAACATCAATCGGGGTTAGAACATGCACCGGGTCAATCTAAACCCGAAATATAATAGCTAACAAAGTCTTCATACACACGAAAAACACTTAATTACAATACATCTTCCAACACGAATAGCACCCATTCATACTTCAACCACACAATCGCAATTCACGTTTCACAGTTAACACAACCAAGCACAACACTAAAAACCCCTTCCCACAGACTCCACAATCTACTGTCAAAACACGACTCGACCATTAAATTCTAGGTGAGTTATTAGGGCCTAGGAGTTGCTCCACAACCACGCCGGTAACAACCCCCGGTAATACAACCCAGGGTGATCTACTCAACGTAGCCCGATACCCCCAACCATAACCCCGGGTCAGACCCGGGTGATCCACTCACGCAGACCGACTCAACAAAATCCCTGTAGCAAACCAGAGTGAATTCACTAAACGTGAACCGGCACAACTCCACATCTAAAGGTGGGATGTGGACTCCTCCCTTCTATATTCAATCAACACAACCAATTACTAAACATTGCAACCAAGTCATACTCATCCCATAGTTTATTCGCATCATCCAACCCAACCATCGAACCCATCAATTCCCACCACCAACATCAACTCAACCGCTACTAAACCAGTCCCAAACTACACCACTTGACCATTCACCACCCGAAAACTACACACACACACACACAAGCTCATCAAAATTCCCATCACCATAACCACACATCAAAGTCATTCAACGCCTCCCACGGCCAAACATTTTAAAGGGAAAGGCTAGCTCCCCGGCCACCCCCACCTGCAAGACGGGGGAAAGCCATGTCATGGTCGTAGGGTTACCCCCTGTCGTCCTTCATTGGACGACCCCCCATTGGGGGGACCATCCACCTTTCGTGAATTAAAGGGGGCCCCCAATTGGCGGTCCCCCCTCCTGAACCCCCAGATTAAAAATTCCCGGCAGAAATATTAAGAAAAATCCCCCTGCCCCCTACCCGTTCTACACCCCAAACCTTTTAAACATAAAAATTAATCTTTCCCCCATTATAATAAAAACCCCCCGCTACATCATGCAATTCATCATATAACAGCATACAAAAAACCAAAAACAATCGAAAAAAAACAATAAAACACAAAAAAGAAATTCCCTTTTTTCTCTCTTTCATTTCATGCAACGCCTACACTCTTCTAAGTCAAGTTTTTAAATCCCACGTCAACCAAAATTTACCTATCGTACCTAAACCCCACCCCAAAAGATGACGAGGCTCTAAAACAAAACCAGAACCCGAAGACCAACTTACCACCCAAAAATTGTTCTCTTATCCCCTTACGACACAGCCACTCCGAAAACCCCCTGAACCGATGTGCGATCCTTCCTCTCGTCGCGACGAACGCGTAGCAAAAAAAGGATCGCAAATCGGAGTTTAAAAACCCCCGGGAACAAGGATTTTAAAAATTGGGGGTTTTTTGTTGCAAAAACAAGAGGGGAAAAAAAGAGGAAGGAATCTATGAATTCCCGTGCTGGACCCCCTTTTTATGCACGAAAAGTGCCCTGGGTTTTCCAAAAAGCGTGGCGCACTTTTTTCCCCCCCAAAAGGGGCACATTTGAAATTCCGCGAAAGTTTGCCTTTTTAATTAAAATGCGCTGGCACTTCAAAAAAGCGTGCGCCTTAGGGCCAAAATCAGCACTTTTGGTACGTACACTGTTCCCTCTTTTGCAACTTCAAAACCCCCAAACCCAAAGTCCCCCCAAACCCAAAGGGACCCTTTTAAGAAAACCTTTCCGGACTCTAGTCCCCACTTGGTTCAAAAACCTTCGGTTGGCGGGGATGTTAAAAACCCCCAATTTGAGATTTCGTCCCCAAATCACAACCCCCCCTTGCTTAGCAATGCAACCACACATCACAGCAACAAATGCAGAATTCAAATCCATTTCCTCCCGAAATTTCCTCTAAAGGGTTTGGCGACTCACACCCTCAAGAGACACAAATCACCCCTCTCTGAACTTCCAAACAAACACGCACAACCGAACCACGAAAGCACCACAAGAGCACAACAACACAACAACACAAGCAACCAAGGGAACAACACTACACTAACAAACGCCACCACACTAAGGCTCTACACACTTCAACCACTCTATCTAGCTTCACCAAAGACTACTAAGATCTACTCCACTAGCCAAGTCCTCCTAGTCTACCAACCACTACTACTCTTCCACTACCCAAACACCCACAAGAACAAAGAATAAGGACGAGCGCAAATCCAAACAAAGATGCAAACGGAAAGAACAAAAGAAGATATCATACCGTTTGCCTCGTCGTTCGCATTCTCCTCTACACCTCCGGCAAGGGCATACAAGCCTCCTTGCTCCCCTCCAGCTCCAAGTGGTGTAGCATTTGCTCCGGTCCCTCTCCCAGCACTCGCGACACTATGACCAACACTACCTCCTCCTCTACCTCCATAACTCCCAGACGGAGCCCTAGGTCCTTGCACCGATCCCACGGACTGAGCTGGTGCTGAACTCCTATTCGGGCAGTAGTTACTCTTATGGTTAGGCTCCCCACAAGTGTAACATATCACCGAAACTGACCTCAACAAGTGGCACTCCCCAGAGTGGGGCTTCCCACAAGTGCTACAAACGGGCAACCCAGATGATGCTCTCACAAAGCTACGGGCGGGACAAGCGATACTCTTATGACCGGTTCGGCCACAAGTAAAGCAAGTAAGCACACCTCGCGACGGAGCAGACTGAGCACCTCTGAAGCCAGAATCGGAAGTCTGCGCCCTCTTAGCCGGATGGCTATGAGTGGCCGAGCTAGTAGGCGGAGCAGGCGCCTTCCTCTTCTTCTCTCCTTCTTCCTCTGCTCTAACCTCTCCCTACTCAAGGCAGCCGCCTTCACAGACACTAAGCTCCCCATGTCTGCAGAAGTGACACCCTCCTGAATCCCCGTCCTCAGACCATTCTTAAACTTCATAATGAGCTTCCTTTCCCTACTAGTAGTCTCATCATACCACTTGGAGAGGGAAGTGAACTCGATGTAGTAAGCAAGAACGGTCTTCTCCCCCTGCTCAACTCTAAGAACTCTCTAGCCTTCTCCTCACGCACAAATCCGGACAGAACTGGTCACGGAACTCCTCAACAAACTCCTCTAAACTCAACTCAGGCGGCACTACTCTACTCTGAGGCAAAGACCTCCACCAATCTAACGCATGACCCTTGAGCAAGAAAGTCATGGCCGACACCCTAACATCTCCCTCAAGTCCCATCTGCAGGAACTTGTACTCACACTCTTGGAGCCACTGCTCCGCAACAGCAGGGTCAGCCACGACCCCATGGAATTCTCCAAAATTCCAACCCTTCAACAACCCCGGCTGAAACCTAGGAACTCCAACTCTAAACCCAGAATCCCCAACCGAACGACTTCCCACGGCTTGGCTCGATTCACTACAGAGAACATTTAGAACATTTCAGTTGACCATTGAAGAAAAACTCACAACCAACTTCAAAACACTTTCACTTAAAACTCCCACCCATTTCAAAACAGTTTAAAGATCCCTGAAAGGCAGTACTGCATCGACGTTCCGTCCTTTCCATTAAGAGGGTAGCAAATCCCCTAGAAGAAAGGACAGCTCACCTATACAACAGAGGCTAACCAGACTCTGATACCATTTGTAGCACCCGTCCCAAATCAACCCGGTTTACCCGAGATTGACTCGAGATAGAATGCTACGCAAGCACAGGTTTAACCAAAAGCGCGAAATAATAAAGGAAGAAAGAAACTTCTCATTAAAATCCACAATCCAACGGAGGCCCCAATATAAAATCCAACATAAAACCGAAACTCAACCCAATCCAACCTCAAAGGTTTACAAAAGTCCCCAACCCAAATATCCTGGTCAACTGAAATATAATAAATACAGGCAAGGTCAACTTCAAGCAAGTCACCGATCTTCACCTCATGGCTCCAAACGACAACCTTCTCGAACTCAACTCTCAACTGCAACTCCAACCTAGCACTAGCCACGAAACACCTGAAAGAGAAACTGGGGGGGAATCAGCTTCCTAATGAAACTGAGTGAACCCACTGGGTCTACCTATGCGCCGAACCTAGCCTAGGAGTGATCCCAACTCCGCACACAAACAACACAACGGAATCTGACACAGCCATTATCATTTTAATCCTAGCATGCTACTAGGTGATCACACGAGAACTTACCTCCACCAGTACACACAGTTAATAAGATTCAGCAATGTACACAAGTCATCAATCCTCACTACAACATCACTATCAGGGTTAGAACATGCACACCGTCAATCTCATACCGCAATATAATAGCATCAACGAAGTCTTCATACACACGATACAACACTTAATTACAATACATCTTCCAACACGAATAACACCCACTTTCATACTTCAACCACACAACTCGCAATTCACAGTTTCACAGTTACTAACATCAACCAAGCACAACACTACCAACCCCTGTCCCACAGACTCCACACATCATACTGTCACAACACGACTCGACTCATTAAATTCTAGGTGAGTTATTAGGCGCCTAGGAGTTGCTCCACACCACCACTGCCGGCCAACAATCCCCGGTAATACAACCCAGGGTGATCTACTCAACGTAGACCGATACCACAACCATAATCCCAGGTACTAGACCCGGGTGATCCACTCAACGCAGACCGACTCAACAACAATCCCTGGTAGCTAACCAGAGTGATTCACTCAACGTGAACCGGACACAACTCAACACATCTCAAGGTGGGCAGTGTGGACTCCTACCGGTTCTATCATTCAATCAACACAACCAATTACTCAACACTTGCAACCAACCGTCATACTCATCCCATAGCTTATTCGCATCATCCAATCCAACCATCAGAACTCACATCAATTCCCACCACCAACATCAACATCAACCGCATACTCAACCATATCCCAAACTACACCACTTGCACTCATTCACACACCTCGACAACCACACACATAGCATCATCACAATTCCACATCACACATAACCACACATCACAAGTCATTCAACGCCTCCCATGGCACAAACAGTTTAAGGGTAAACGGCTAGCTCACCGGCCACCCCCACCTGCAAGTACAGGGAAGCCATGTCATGAGTCGTAGGGTTACCCTCCTGTACGTCCTTCATTGGACGACCCCACATTGGTGGGACCATCCACCTGTTCGTGAATTAAGGGCGACCCCACATTGGCAGGACCACCCTCCTGCAACCACAGATTAACAATTCCAGGCAGAAATACACTTACAGCATCATACCCCCTACCCTCCTACACTCGTTACTACATCCAATCCATTAAGCATCAAGGTTAATCTTTCCCCCATTCATCGCACATAACAAACAGCCCGCTATCATCATGCAATTCATCATATCAACAAGCATACAACAACCAACAACAATCGCAAATACTCAACAATCAATCACATAACGAAATTCCCTTTTACTCTCTTTCAATTTCATGCAACGCCCTACACTCTTCTAAGTCAAGTTTCAACTCCTCACGTCGACCAATTCTACCTATCGTACGCTAAACCCTCACCTGACAAGATGACGAGGCTCTAAAAACAACTCCCAGAACCCGAACGACCAAGCTCTACCACTCCAAAGTCGTAGCTCTTCTCCTCCTCACCGACAGCAGCCTACTCCGAACCACCCAGAACCACGATGTGCGATCTCTTCCTCTCGTCGCCACGAATGCGTAGCAACAAACGAATCGCAAATCGGAGTTCTACAACTCCCGGAATCAAGGATTGAAACTTGGGGAATTTCAGTTCGTCAAAAACGAAGTTGGGGGAAAAAAGAGGAAGGAATCTATGAATTCCCGTGCTGGATCCGCCTTTTTATGCACGAAAAGTGCGCCTAGTTGTCCAAAAGTGCGCCGGCGCACTTTGACCCCAAAAAGGCGCACATTTCGAATATTCCGCCGAAAGTTTGCCTTTTAATTGAAAAGTGCGCCTGGCACTTCTAAAAGTGCGCCTGCGCACTTCAGGGCCCAAAATCAGCACTTTTGGTACTGTACACTGTTCCCCTCTTTTGCAACTTCAACCCGGCACACACCCAAACGTCCCAGACCTCAAGAGACCCTCTTAAGTACCGTTTCCGGCACTCTAGTCACCCAGACTTGAGTTCTAACCCGTTCGGTTGGGCGGGATGTTACACTCTTCCTCGCCAATTTTTTCTTTCTCTTCCTCGCCGATTTTCTTCTTCCTCATCCTCTTCCTCCTCATCCTCTTCCTCTTCTTCCTCTTCCTCTTCCGCTTCCTCTTCCTCTTCTTCATCTTTTTCCTCTTCCTCTTCTTCTTCATCGATACTCCAACTTAGGGATTCGTCCCCATAGCCGTCGACGGAACGAGGGGAACAAGGGGAAGCAGAGGAAGCCGTCGATCCTCCCCCCAAGCCGTCGTCGTCACTGGTTTCATCAAGAGAAGTAGTGACGGAGGGAGGAGGAAGAAAAAGCGGAAGCGGAAGAGGAAGAGGAAGAGGAATAGGAAGAAGAAGAGGAAGAGGAAGCAGAGGAAGAGGAAGAGGATGAGGAGGAGGAGGAAGAGGAAGAAGAAGAAGAGGAGGAAGAGGACGATCGACGAGGAAGAGGGATCTGGACTATTGTCGGAGTTCCGACTCAATCGCCGGAGCTCCGGCTATTACTTTAATCGACGACATAATTTAACAACAACATATGGTCGCTGTTAAAATATTTCATTTAACCGCGGCCACATTTTGCCACTGTTAAATGCCTTTCCATTGGCCAATTTAACAGCTGTTAAACACATTTTCTGCCGCCGTTAAATAATTGTTTTTTTTTTGTAGTGTACTCACCTGAAGCCACAAAAGAGAAACACTATTAGCTGTAATAACCATACTCGTGTAAAGAATGTAGCTGCTCCAGTGTACCCAATGTAGTCAAAATCGGGATTCCACGTGAAATCGAAAACATGGGTGAAAAATGGGTGAAACATGGTAAGATTTTATAAACTACTATCGAAACATTTAAGTCAACAACATATTAAGTTTAAATATGTAATTAAAACGTTTTCATGTTTCATATCTATGTTATTTGAGTTTATGAGACGAAAAAGAATACCATTACCCAATTTTGAAAAGTCTAGATAAGAAAAAAGAGATAATGTCAGTTCTTAAGTAGTCATTCCAGTAAGTAATAATTAGATTTTAGACATTTTTTAGTAATAACTTCTAACTTAATTAATCAAAATCTCAAAACAAACCAATTTAATTTAATTGTCTTTGTGCTGACTTATATGTAGTTGTAAAACTGGTAATTTCCCCTAGAAAGTGAAATCGTAAAATACAAGAAAAATCGTTGATTTATAAGATTATAAGATTTTGATCGAGATTTTACTAGATTTTACGACCCATAGATTTTGCGTAGAATCAAGATCGGTAGAGACCAGTGAAATCGTAAAACCGTAAGATTTTAAGATTAAAATCGTGATTTTAACTACATTGAGTGTACCCAATTCACACAGAGAAACAGTTGATAAGTAATAGAAACTCTCAAACACACATAGCTCTATGGCAATGGATGATCAAGGATAATCTTCCAAGTCTCTAGGCGTTAGTCAATCAAGCGACTAACACTGACACTGACAATGTTGATAACCTATGAAGTTCTCGCCGAGAACTTCTTCAAATGCTGGACGAATTTTTTTGCCATTCCTTCATAAGTTTTCGGCGAGAACCACGAAGTTCTCGCCGAGATTTTTGCTTCGCGAATACATTCTCGGCACTCCTTCAGTTAACGGTGTTAACTAGTTAACTTCGTCAGTTAACGGCGTTTAACTAGTTAACTCCGTCAATTTAACGGCGTTAACTAGTTAACAAATTATTTTTTTCAGTTAACTAGTTAACTCCGTCAGGTTAATGACGTTAACTAGTTAACACGTTAATTTCATCAGTTAACTAGTTAACATCGTCATTTAATGGTGTTAAAGTTAACTCCGTCAGTTCACGGCGTTAACTAGTTAACAAGTTAATTTTGTCAGTTAACTAGTTAACTCCGTCAGGTTAACGGCGTAACTAGTTAACACCGTCAGGTTAACTAGTTAACACCGTCAGGTTAACGGCGTTAACTAGTTAACACGTTAATTTCGTCAGTTAACTAGTTAACATCGTCATTTTAATGGTGTTAACTAGTTAACAAGTTAATTTTGTCAGTTAACTAGTTAACTCCGTCAGTTGACGGCATAACTAGTTAACACGTTAATTTTGAAAGTTAACTAGTCAACTCGGTAAGTTTTTTTAGGCTAACTAGTTATCTCACTTAACAAATTAATTCAGAACATTTATATTTTTACAAAATGGTACAAAAATTAAACTGTCCACAAACTAAAGTGGGGTGACTTAACATGTAATTAAAAAAAATTATAACCACATTTTTGAAGAAGTTTTCGACGAGAACTTCCAAGGTTCTCGCCGAGAACAAAGAGCATTTTTTGAAGAAGTTTTCGGCGAGAACTTCAGAAGTTCTTGCCGAAAACATCCGGAGGCCGCGAAGTACCTAAATATGGGCTTATGTGGTTTTGGTTGGACTGGCCCAACCTTTAAAGGTTGGGCCGTTCCAACCAATCAGACCGGAGGGGCAAAATTGGTATTTAGAAAATATTAAAAAAACCTAATTATTCTATTTTCCTTCCGCCGCTCCCAGCAACTCACTATCCCTCTTCCTCAACAACCCTCTAGTACTCTTCTCCCAAAAACCGGAGAGTCCTGGTTGTTATCCGCCACCGACGGAGGATGGTCAATGGCCGCCGATGGAGAGTCCTGGTCGGTTGTTCAACTAGGACTCCTAAAAAGTGAATGAGTTCTCAAGAGTATCAATTTCCAGATCTAAAATCTATTGCTCTCTGTATTCCATACCTCGATGGATGGATATAGTCTCTGCCACCTCCACGCACCGCACAGCCACAAAAGAACTGCTGCTGATGCCAATCCGGGCGTGTTACTCCTCCTTGCCGTCACCTAAAGACGATGTCGCGATGTTAGCGGACACTCTAACGACGGGTATTGCAGCTTGGATTTGAGAAAAATGTGAGCTCTCAGTCTCTTCCTTCTACTTTCCCTTCCTATCATTTAACAATCTCCCAACCTTCTTCCCGTTCTCTTGAACTGAGCTATGGAGATTGTAGTGGGGGTTGTTGTTGCCGGCGCGGCAGCCCTTGAGTTACAAAATTGTGTGTTGTTGTGCCCTGCTTCGGCTACTGCTGTCAGTGTTTTTATGGCCTCTGCTTCTTGTTTGCTGGGCTGATTTTGATGTTTGGTCGATCCCCTACAGGTCTTGTTTGCTTTTTGTGGGGTTTGGCCTTGTTGCTATGTTGTTCGTGTATTGATTTTTGGGTTCTGTTCGACCATTTGTTAATGTTAAAAAGAGAGTGTATTTTGTTGTTGCTAGCAGCTCTTTCAAAGCTAAGGATTCATGTAATTAACAATGGTGGCATTTTTGTAATAATTATTGACATAATTTTAGCTCATTAGTTGCCTTCAGATTTGCAAGTTCTTGAATTAATATTTAATTAACTAGTTATAACCAGAACTAGTTAACTAGGTAACTTGATTAGATAACTAGTTAACATGATTGATTAACTATCTAACCAGTTTTAATAACTAGTTATCATCTTAAAAAAAATATTAACTAGTTATCGTAGTCATGATGTTAACTTGTTAACTCGATAAGTTATCTAGTTAACTAATTTGATAACTAGTTATCACCTAAAAATCTTGTTAACTAGTTATCTAAATCATGATGTTAACTAGTTAAAATAACTTGTTAACAAAAAATATTGTTAACTAGTTATCAAGCTAAAATCTGTTAACAAGTTATCAACAAAAACATAAACGTTGTTAACTAGTTATCAGTTTAAAAACCATGTTAACTAGTTATCAGTAAAAAAACACTGTTAACTAGTTAACAGCAAAAAACATTGTTAACAAGTTATCAAACAAAAAATCATACCTAGCACCTTCTGGCCTAGTGGTAAAGCATTTGGCTAGATGTTGGCTTGGGTACATCCACCTGGGTTCGACTCCCACCAGAAGCAAATCCAAGGATTCCTTGTTGAGAGCTAATGTGTGGTAGAGACTAATCTAGGTGTGTGGGCTTGGGCCATTTCTTGGTATGTGGGCTATCAGCAAGGGCCGGAAGAGCTAGTAGCAGACGACTGTTGGTAACGACGAAAAAAAAAACAAAAAATCATGTTAACTAGTTATCAATAAAAAAACACTGTTAACTAGTTAGCAGAAAAAAGATGTTAACAAGTTTTTTTGAAAAAAAAAATTGAAAGCAAAAATAAAAAATTGCAGGAAAAGTCACCGGCGACGGCGGCCGGTCACCGAGTTTCACCTGCTGGTCACTAAATATTAATATATTTAATCTAAATATAAAATTAAATGCTATGTTTAAAGTCCTAAATACCCCTATCAATCTAAACCATTGATTGGTCAAAGGGTCAAAGGGTTAAAGTGTAATCTAATGGCTGAGAAAAGGTTGGAAGGCTTCCAACCCTTGGAAAGGTTGGAGCTTGATCTCAAGCCACAACTAACGGCTCAGGATCCGGACCCAACCTTAAAGGTTGGGCAGGGAGATAAAATTGGAATTTCAATAAAATAACAAATTAACCTAGGCCCCTGCCCTTCCCGTTCCCCTTCCCCTCCCCCTGATACGACTTTACTCTAGCCGCCGAGATCTGTTCGATGATTCTTTCGGAAAATTTCACTGATCAGTTCAATGATTCGCTCGAATCGACGTCAAGACTTACCAGAAGAACTTCAACCTCAACGTCACCGGCCAGCTCGACGACCCCACCATCCGCCAGATCACTTTGCCCAGCTGCGGAAACGCCGACATAGTCAACGGGCAACGACTATGAACTCCAGGGAAACCTGAATTGGAGTCAAACGGTACGACGGCGACGAGGTTTCATACTGTGGGGAAGTACTCGTTCTTCCCCGGGACGCCGCGGTGGCCGGCGAGTCGACGGAATCTGACTTACGCGTTTCTCTCGAATAATCAGCTGAGCCGGAGGTCAGGGACGTGTTACCGCATTTGACAGGTGGTCGGAGGTGACGTCGTTCTCAACCGCCGATCGGGCAGCTCCACCTCGACGGAGAAAGGATTGTGTGGT
>JAVBHU010000982.1:0-12875 GCA_034768395.1 Linum lewisii | reverse complement strand
AATTCAGCTCAGTGTAAATTCAAATGGCTCTGTTTTATTTAATTCGATGACTTGAAAACCTAGAAATATTTTTTAAAACCTTGTTTTTTTTAAAAAAACCTACCTAATATGTTAAAGAATTAACATTTTTAACCTTTACCTTTTATTTTATATAATACCATTAACTGTGTAGATTTTAGTTCGACCAATCATTTTATTACGACTTATAAATTAGCAACAATGTAATATTTGGGATAAATCATCCAAATAAAAAAATATTTCGCCTGGCCATTTTCATTTGATCAAGGGAATCTAATAAATTTTAGAAAAGTTTTGGTTGCAATAAATCATGGCAAGAACATCGCATATTAAAAGTAAAAAATATCTACAGCAATAATTTTCTTTAATAAAGTAAAAATTTAGCTCAAAATTTAAATTTATATACAAAATTTGTTCCGATTTCGGGTCAGTACATCTTTTTAAACCTGGTTTCGCCCCCGCCCCACAGCAACGACAAAGGGTAAACTTTACCACCACCGCCTCCACCTCGTCAACATCGCGACAACCCTCTCTCCGGCGAGATCCCCCACAGGTTTTATATCCAGATTCTCAACCCCTGATTTTAATAATCGAAAGGGAGAGGGGTGGGTTGGGAAACAATGGATTCATCCAGATCACCACAACATACCTGGCTCGGAGGCAGATTCATAAAGGCCCCTAGAATTTTGCCTTTATACTTTTTTAAAAAACATAACTATATGTGTCTCTATAGATGCAAATATTGCCTCTAATTGTATTTTATTTACTTATTTTAATTTAATAAATAATTTTATGGTTTTAGAGGGAGATAATTTATAATTGCCTCTATAAGTCATACGATAATCTTTTAGAGGGAATAATTTATAATCCTCTAAAGTTATATGAAAAAATCTTTTGAGGCAATAATTTATAACCCCTCTATAAGTTTTTTTTCTTATACAAAAAAACTCTTTTTTACAGAAATTTATAACTCCTCTTTGGGTTTTATGATTAAATTTTTTAGGGCAGATAATTTATAATTGCCTTTTTAGGTTTTTATGGTAGCTAGAGGCAGATAATTGATCTATCTCTATATGTTGTGATTAAAAATTTTTAAAGGTTCCTTTTTCAAATGAACATTTTGCATGCCCCGTTGGTGGGGGATAGCCATCCGATTTGGGTGATGAGATTTGTTTGGAGTTTGTTTAATTTCTCAAGGGTTTTTAGAAAAAGTTTTGATTACTTTCAAAAAAAAAAAAGAAAGGTAGAAAAATTGTAAACATTTTACTATTTTTTGAGATAAAGTTGATATAATAATTTAAATTTTGGGAACACCTTTTTGCACCCGGAGGGGGTGACGAGTGCATCGCTTGCGTGTCGCGATCTCATCCCTCCCTTCAATCAACGGGTGCAAGCCTTTGAATTAAATAAGATTAAATTAATTAATTTTATTTTTTTCTACCAACATGCATATTACAATAAGTACCTATTATTATACAATAGTACAAAAACTAAAATTATAACATTCTAAACTGATTTGAATGTTTCCCAATGACAACCCTTTCCTATCCCCCTTGACAGTTCCCCCACGACCCATCCCCCCCACAACTGACAAAACCAACCTCAAACTTTCTCCCTCAATCCCCCCCCCCTGCGACCATCCTCACTCTTTTTCTCCCCAACTTCTTTTCTTTCCCCCCTCTCAACCCCCCCCCACCGACCCCTTTCCCAATCCAACATTCATCGCGTTTCTTTTCCCACCACCGCCGATCGCGATTTCGACGAACGCCGCTCCAAACCCTTCTTTTTTTCTTCACGATTTCAAACGAACGAGTTGCTTTCGCGACAACGTGCTTAAATCTTCTTATCTCGCCCTTCTTTCTTCATGTCGTTCCCCTGTGACCCTTTCTGAGTTGACTCGGTCGGTGCCGCGTTCCCCTTCGTCGTATACATTGCATGTGTTTGAGGAGCTGACCCTGCCCGGAGCTAAAAAAAACCCTTTGTCATTTTCCCTTTCTTAGTTACTATCCCTTTTTCCTTTCTTCCAAAATAAGAGAAGAAAAAAGAGATATCGTAGGACCCCCCAGCTGGAGAATCCTTTGATCAAAATTTCCCAGCGGGAAAATTCCAGATAAGCTGTCAATAAATGGTACCTACTCCCCTTCTGTATTTCTTCGGGGTTAAAAACAAATTTGGGATGTGTTTGATTGATCAAGGGGTTTTCTTCTGGGCAGCTGTTCTTGCTTCTAGAATGCTTTGGTCTGCCTTCATTTCATCGCTGTCGATTGATTATTATCTCTTCTCTGGTTTTTTGTTAACTGAATGGATGAACATTTAAAACAAAAGCAGCATTCTTTACCCCTCTCCCTCTTGTTCCCATTTTTTAGGGTTTTTGTTTTTTTTAAAAAGAGCACGGGTTTCCAAATTCCTCTTGCAAATGTCTCTAATTCTCACTTTTTTAGTTTGAATGATTGTTATTTGATTTTTTGAACTTGATTCGATAAACTGTAGCTGATTGATCGTAATTTGATGACATGATTTTGTGTACTTGTTATAGTGCGTTTGATCTTTGGTTAAGAGTTGCAGCCCAAACCCCACCCCAAAAGGGGGGAAATCATCTCATCTTTGCGGATGGGTAAATCTGTTTTCGTCGTCAATGCTAACTGTTG
Source organism: Linum lewisii (assembly GCA_034768395.1). Taxonomy (NCBI): domain Eukaryota; kingdom Viridiplantae; phylum Streptophyta; class Magnoliopsida; order Malpighiales; family Linaceae; genus Linum; species Linum lewisii. The sequence continues at coordinate 10,209 of JAVBHU010000982.1, read as the reverse complement.
ATCATCGGATTCATTCCACAACCCACTGCCTCCAATACACTTCCCCAATGGATCAGAATAAAATTTCTAGCGTTTGGGCTACGATCATCATCCTCAAAGAAGAAAAAGAAGGGGAGTATACTGTAGGGTGAAAATGATGATGAAACCATGTAGTTGTCCGGGTTCCCGGGGAGCATCAACCCCTTGAGTTATTCTGATACGATGATCACCCAAAAAACTAACCCCTATTCCTTCCCCAATCTGTTACTCAACATGATCCAACCCTCCGGTGAAATCGGGGCCCCTTTCCCCGGTGAATAACGACTCTCGAAGTGGGAGGAAGGTTCTGGTAGACCATTTTGGTTTGGTTTTTTGGTCTGAGTTAAAGGGTTTAAAAATTAAAAGTCAATTTTGGTTTTTTTGGGTTTTTACCCCTTGGGTTTGGGTTTTGTGGCCTGGTTACTTTGGGTTTAGAAAATTATAAAAAAAATTTGGTTTTTCAGTTTGGTTAGCAGAATTTAATGAAATATTTGAGATTGAAAATTACCGAAAATCAAAATTAGTTCCCCCAATTGTGTAAACTAAAATTTTTTAAATTTTTTAAATTATTACCACAATTTTAGGCCCTTTAAATTATTACTAATGATTGATAATTTATCTTTTGACCCCCAATTATGGGATCTCCCCTTTTTGATCCTTTTGCTATTTAAAAATGTTTTATTGAAATTTTAGCAAAGTGTCTTTTTTTCCTTGCCACTTGAGCCAAAACCCCTATCTATTAGGTTGTTTTTTTGCATTTTCGGTTTTTAAATTGAAACTGTACAAGGAGCACTTTGGGTAAAAGGGGGGAAAAAAAGCTGGGGCGGAGGAATAGGCCTGAGAAAAGGAAAAAAATCAAGCCTCATAACTAAATTTTCGGCGAAAACTAGGCGGGGGTTGGGTTTTAAATGGGGTTTTAACCACTAAACCCCCAAAAAGATTTTGGGGGTTAGGGTTTAAACCCTAACCCAGTCGTTTGGGTTTGGTTTGCGGGAGGAATTTAGGGTTTTGTGGTTAGGGTTTAAACCCCTAACCACGGTTAAACCCAAAAACCGAAAAACCGCACAACAAAATAACCCACATTCGGACATAAACTTCCATTCCCAATTTCCCAGTTCCACTCTAAAAGTCGAACTGCCGAATTTTTTCTAAAAAAAAAAACCCAAATGTCAAATTCGACTGTTCTGACTGGGGTCGACTCGACTCCCTCCGACCCGCCGTTGAGCTCCGACGATTTTCTCCCGTTCAAGTTTGAACTTGACTCGACTCTCCTCTGACTCTTCCTTCTAGCGGCGCTGATTGATTCTCCTATTAGCGGTGTGAATGATTTCCGATTCCGACTCCGATTTTCCCCTCCGCTCTCCTCCCAAATTAAAACTTTAGTGAGAAATACTCCCACTTCCTAGTTCCCAGACCCCTAACAAAACCTAATTTGAGTAATTGTTGTTCTTGGCTTCTTCGAATCAAGTTCAAACATGATTTGCATTTTGCTTGTTTTCTGTTATTCTCCCATATGTTTTGCTCTGTATTTTCCCAGCCCTAAGATTTTTTTGTTTTCTTCCTTTTTCTCCATGTTATTAGCTGCATAGTTCTTTTTAAATGTTGTGTCTATTTCTTATTTCCAGCAACCAGATTGTTATTTCCAGCATTGTTTCCTTCCTTTTCGAATTGTTCCAAAAATTATAAATGTTGTTGTGACCTTGTTGTGAACCCGATTGTTATGAGTTGCACTGTAATCTGTAATGCAAAGTTAGCAATGTCTTAGAATATGGCTATATTCTAAGACATGTGTAAATTTTCATTAAGATTTAAGTACGACACAGCAAGATTCTTACTGTTTTGTGATAACCTCTCATCCTATGATTGCAATTAATCAGTGTTTAAACTGAATGTGTATTTAAGATTATACATGTCCAGAAACAACTCATGTGTTTCAAACTTAAAGTTAAAGATTTAATGTTATAAGATTCTAATGTGTATAGTCTTAGTATACTGTCCAAGTTTCATTGTTTTTTATTTAATTATTTTTGTGTCATTTCATTGTAGAAAACATTAGGAAGCAGTGGTGAAAGTCTCAATCGGAAAAGAAGTAGGTCAATGCCTCCTCCAAATGCAAACAATGAACATCAACAACATCAGCCGCCTCAAACAGCAGTACAAGCAACGCCAGTAGTCCTGAAGGCAACAATAATGAAGAAGAAGCATCTGAAACTCCAGTTTCAAAGAAGCAAAAGGGGAAGACACGGGCACCTATCTGCAAGAGTTTCATGTTGTTTATGTGAAAGATAGCACATTGGTAGAGAAATAAGGAAGGGAAAATGCAAAAGGTGTGGTACGGAGATTTGTGTGATGGAAGAAAAATGGCACTACCGCATTGATAATCACTTTACCAGTTGTATGAGGAAATTGGCCGAAATGATGGTCAAACAATCCTAACTTTAGCAAGGTGAAGTATGGGACGAGAAGAAAAAGTGCTTATGGAAGTTCAACCAAGATGAAGCTAGAGTGGCTTTTGGCTGAGATGATCATTCTGGATGAGCATGCTTTTAGATTTGTTGAGAAGCAAGGGTTTAAGAGGTTCATGAAGTTTGTTGTCCGATGTTCAAGGTACCTAGCAGAAAGACGGTAAGGGAGGATTGTATAAAGCTATTTATACAGAGGAAGGATAGCATGAAGAGTTTCTTTCAAACAAAGGATTGGAAGTATTTCAATTATAGTGACTTTGGACATCGGCAAAAAATATGTGTTTCATCTGTGTAACTGCTCACTTTATTGGGAGCAATTGGAAATTGCAGAAGAAGATAATCAGCTTCGCTCAGATTGATAGTCACAAAGGAGAAGAAATTGGGGACTCAATCGACAAAACACTTGACGAGTGGGTATAAGGAAGGTTTTGTGCTGCACTTTAGACAATGCATCCGCTAATGATAGTGCAGTTCGTCACCTTAAGGACAGATTAACATACGAGGATCCAACATTCTGGAATGGTAAGTATCTTCATATAGGTGTGTGGCGCACATCATAAATTTGACTGTCACAGATGGTCTAAATGAAATCGGCGGTCGGTGAGAAGAGTTAGAGAAGCTGTGAAATGGGTAACTTCTTCTCCCGCAAGAGAAACAAGTTTCAATGTAGTGTCAATGCAATGGTTATAGTTTGCAAGAAGAAGATGAAGTTGGATGTGCCGACACGGTGGAACTCCACATATTTGATGCTACAATCGGTGATTCCATACGAAAAAGCTATTGTTTTGTTCAAGGATTTGAACAAGCCATATTTGGATGAACTAAATCAGAAGAGGCACGATGGTGGGATGCTTGGCCCTCCAACACTTGAAGATTTTGAGAAGGTGAAAATGTGGTTGAGTATCTACATCGTTTTTACCTATTGACTAACCTTGTTTCTGGTACGGCATATGTTACATCTCACTTGTTCTTCAAAGAGATGTGTGATCTACTTGACACAATCGAGGATTTAGATGAATTCAGAAGAAGACATAAGAGCGATGGTGCTAGAATGAAGAAGAAGATTGGAAAGTATTGGTCGGAGGAATGTGAGTTGAATCCGAGATTGAACAAAATCTTTTATATTGCTGCTATTTTGGATCCAAGACAGAAGATGAAGCACATTGAGAAGTGTTTGAAGAAAGTTTATGGAGTTGATAGGGCAATGGACTTGGTTAAGAAGTAAGGACACGCTGTATGAGATGTTTGATGCATACAAGAAGTGTTGACTCAAACTCCAACAACAACCTCAAATTCAACATCAAGGACCAATGCTTCTGATTTGAATTCTTATGCAAATGATCAGTTGCAGTCAGTTGTTAGAGCTCTTGTAGTACTCTCCTTGTCGATAGTGATGATGAAGATGAGAATCCGAAACTTCTGATTTGGATTTATACTTTGCTGAAAAGCAGTTTAAGGAGCCAAATCGAAAGGACAATGGGAACTCTGTGGTTGACAAGTTTGATATATTGGGTTGGTGGTCTTCACACCATGGTATGCGTTTTCCTATATTGTCAGAGATGGCTAGGGATATTTTGGCAATTCCAATATCAACTGTTGCTTCAGAGTCTGCATTTAGCACCGGTGGTCGTGTGCTCAATGATTGTAGGACCTCGTTAAGTCCTCAAGTTGTAGAAGCTGTGATTTGTTGTGAGGACTGGTTGAGGGACAGTCCAGGACACCATTCATTACAGTGAAGAAGACATACCTGAAGAAGAACAAACGAAGAATATGAAACGAGTAAGATTAGATTGGATTTCGTGTTTGTTGGTGTAATTCAATAGTTAATTCTTTGTTGTTAGTACTTACTTTAGTTTATTTTATTTGTATACAGTTCTAAAATCGTTTAGAACGGGAGGTGAAGCCTCGGTCCCCGTTAAATGAGGATGAAAGACATTTCCCCATGCCTCCTGTAACGTCTTCTCTTCCTTATTTTATTTCCTATCCTGAATTTGATTTGGGGATTACTATATATATATATAATGTCAAGTGTGGGTGTTTGGTTGATAAATACACCTTTTTTATCATCAAATCTAAGAGCAAAGATTGAATACCAGTAAGTAATCTCTGTGCTGATTACTGGTATATTCCTTAATTATACCAGTAATATTGTCAAGAACAGCAGATGTTTGGATGAAATCAGTGGCTGAGAAAATTGGATAGATGAATGAGGATGGCATTCTTGTGACGTGGCTGCAAATGCAATGGGCAAAGTAGCAGCTGCTGTGTTTTGTGATTAATATAGCAGCAGTAGCTGCTGATTTTCAGTAGCTATTGCTGCTACTTTGATCAACAAACACAGCAGTAGCAGCATTAGCAATTCAAATCAGTTTGTTGTTTTGTCCAGATTATCGGTTTCTCTACAGCAGTAGCAGATGGTTTCTCTACAGGCTACAGCAATAGCAGATGGTTTGTCCAGATTATCGTTTCATTATTTGAATATGTTTTGTTGTTCTTTCATTAATAGGTTGGAATCACCGAATCACTACAAGTCAACAACTCTGCAAGGCTAATGAAGAAGGAGCTTGGAATTGACGATATTTTGAATTTTTATCGTTATGTTTATTTGCTTTAGGAGCATTTTCAAACTATTAATGTTTATCACGGTTGGATATTTCTGAATTTATGGATTTAGACTTGTGGAGTAGTGGTTATCTGGATTGGATTGAACAATTTCGAGTTAATATTGAGTTTTAGGTCCTCGTTGGTTCTTAGTTCAAAACATAAGATTTGTTGATTTTTTTGAATTGCGGTTAATTGCGGTTAACACCACTAACCGCATAACCCGGTTCGGTTAGTGGTTAACCGCAACTCAAAGTGTTCAGTTAAGGTTATCGATTTCATTGATTTTGCGGTGCGGTTTAACCGCAAAATCCGGTGCGGTTAACAAACACCGAACCCGATTTCCAGCCCTAGCGAGAACCTTGTAGTTCTCGCCGAAAACCCTCGGTTGCACATTCGGCGGATTTTCCAGAAGGTGGACGTTCGATTTATGAAGAAGTTTTCGGCGAAACTTCCAGAGTTTTCGCCAAAACTCATGAAGAAATGTCAAAGCTCCCGGGGTTTTTCAAGGAGATTTTGGTGAAAACTTGTACAGTTTTTCACGAAAATTCTAGGTCTTTCCAGCGGTACAATATAAAGAAGAGCGGGGCGAAAAAAGAAGGGATTCATTCATTGAAAAAATTACAACACTCGTTACCTCTCTCTCTCATTTAGTAATTGCCGATCAAACCCTTCTCTTCTCAACCAATCCATCATAACCCTAGAGCAAGGTGCAAATTGGAGTGAGGAGCTTGGATTGAAGCCCACAACCTTGGGGAGAGGAGCTTGCAAGAAGAGGATTGCCATGGAACTCTTGGTGACCATCTCTCCTTCTTTCTCTTTGTACCCTTGGCCATGTGTGGCTGATTTCCTAGGTTTCCTTGGATTGATAGATAGTTATGCTAGGATAGAGGTTGATTGTACAAATATGCCATGATTGATCTTGGATTGTAAGAAGATGGTCTCTAGACTTGTTGTTAATTCCAAATTGTGTTATGTGCTTGATTTGGTCTAACATTTGTGATGTAATGCATGAGAGTGCTTAGATTACATCGTTTGTAGGTCTAGGGATTGAAGGGAGTGTGTTCTAAGAGATTAGATCATCTCAATTCAACCATAGTTGCATGATTTCTCTCTTGTGCATTTTATCGAACATTGGTGTGCATTAGGTTTTTTCATTCAATTGAACTTGGATTAGTCTTTTGATGATTCTCTTAGTGTTAGGACATTGACATGAGAGTGTGGTGTCTAGCCTAGTGGTCATAGAGTCATAGGAGAGGGTTTTGTAGCTTGGCATTTCATCAAACAATTTTAATGTATCATTAGTCACTTAGCTTGAGAGCGAGAGCCTAGGTTGAGTGGTTATAGGATAGGAACTTAGTGCGACGAGAGTGCATTGAGTCATAGAAGGGATTTGCGTGGTCATTTGATTGCAACCTCGATCATGTTTGGCTTGTTTGTGCATTTGTTCCTCTTGAGCATGATGAAGCTATCTTTCCAAGTGAACCTCCTTATCTTTGTTTTGCACCGTTTTACTTTTTCTTGCTTTAGTTTTGTTTATGTTTTTGATTTCATTGCTTTTAAACTAAAATCATTTTAAATGAATAGACCGTCCATGAACCGTGTGAGTATTAGCTTTTGAGAGAGCCCTCGTGGAATACGACCTTGATTGTTGTGAGTTAAATCTTGCACATCAAGTTTTTGGCGCTGTTGCCGGGAACTTCTCAATCCTTTGAAAGCATTAGTAGTGGACCGTTCTATTCACTTCTTCGGTTTTAGTTTTGCTTCTTTGTTATTTGTTTTTTGTGGTTTTGTTATCCGCATTGTTGTACTACTTGGTTGTGTTTGTTGTGCTTGTTTGTAGGGATCCACCAATCCGTCTATACCTCATTTAGTTAATGGGAGCACGGTTGCAAGTAAGATGAACTCGTGGAATGGAAGTAATGGTTATGAAACCTATCAAGGTGGAATCCATCTCCTAACCCATACTATGGTCATCCTACTCCATCCAACTACTACCAAGGAACTTATGAGGGAGATAGCCAATGGTGGGATCAAGATCAACAAGCTTCAAACACCCATGTGGAATGAGCAATGTCCCTATCCATCTTCACCCTACCATCAAGTCTTGCCGGAGTATTATCAAGAGGATTTAACAAGTCATGAACAACATTCTCCACCGCCTTCCATGTTAGAAGAGCTCTTTAAGATGGTTAAACAAAGTGAGTGTCCTCGAGAGGAGTTCGTAAGCTATGAGGAACCTTCTCCACCTCTTCCCACGCTTGAGGAAGCTTTGAAGATTGCGGAAGACAATGCAAAACCAACTTAATCGCTTAGCTCAAGGCGTGACGCTCATCAAGGAAGCTCTAGAGGATGAACAACACTCTCCACCTCCCCCCACAATTGAGGAGATGTTGCAAATTGCGGAAGATAATGCGGCTCGGTTGAATCGTCTAACTCAAAGTGTGAAGCTCATCATCGACACCTGTTAATCGAAAGTGCTTGTCATGGAAGAAGAAGAAAGCGAGTTTCCCCAAGAGGAGTTTCATGAGCCATGAGTAACCTCTTCCACCTCCTTTCATGTAGAGATCTTGCAAATTGCGGAGGATAATGCAAACGAGTTAACCACTATCCCAAAGCATAGAGCTCGTCATGAAGATTCTTGAGAATGAAAGACATCCCAATCATTTGGAGCAAGTTTATGTTGATGAAGATGACACTTGTGAATCGAAGAGCTTGACACGGAAGAAGATTTGGTAGTGGAGGAGATTGAAGAACATGTTTTTCCATGGACACACCAAGTAACGATGATGTGGGGATAGAAGAACCAAGGAGACTGGAGGATGATGACACTTTTAGAGGAGGTGAGACACGTTGCGAAGACTCTTCAAGAAGAGGTGGTACCAAGAGTGGAGCACGAGAGTGAACAACACCACCCTATTGTGGTACCACCAAAGATTGTGAGTGCCCTTCGAACTTATTGCTTGGTCATGAAGTATTTGTGCCAAGAACCCAATGAGACATGCATCTCTACCCCCCCTAAGGTGATAATGGAAGAGGAGCCGCCCATGCTTGAACCAGAAGACTCCTTGAGTGGCATCACCAACTTGGAGACGATGGAGCTCAATGGTGCCCCCCACCAAACTTTCTTCCTCAAGCTTCGAAACTCAAAGGTAGCAAGCCATGCCAAGGTACCAAGTGCTATACAAGCATCAATGTGTATTGGCTAGTCTACCATTCTCCCAAGATGTTTCTTGGAGCTCAATCTTCATCATGGAAGAAGCTACTTGACATCAAAGAGGTACTAAGTTGGACACCGTAATGCAGGTATGTCGAGCTTAGACGGTAACCAAGCGCTTCTTGGGAGGCACCCCATGTTATCTTTAATTTTTCGCTTTTAATTGTTGTTCAAAGTTTTTGTGTTGTTTTAGCTTTTTGAATAAGTTTGGCAAGCAATTGGGATCACTCTTCACCAAGGATCATCATGGAACTCTTTCCCCCTATTACGTCCTATGCTCCTCTCTACCAACGCGGTAACTTCGTTCTACCTTACCCTCTCTCTCTTGATCATTGAGGACAATGCTCATGTTAGTCGTAGGGGAGTTTGAGGTTTGGTGTGATTATTTGTGGTAGAGATGTAATGCTATGCTTTGATGATTTGCATGATCTTGATTGTTTCCAAATTCCTCTATTGTAGAATCGTTCAGTTCTTGACTTTTGGTGTTTAGTTGACTTCAAGCTTTCACAATGATGTTTATATGTTTCACTTAGAACTATAACAGCATGTTAGCACTAATATCAAATGAGTCTAGGCCAGAACAGAGATGTTATCACTCTTGTATGTTGGTTGATTGGTTTGATACATGTTTTTGTACCGCTCGATAACACCGGTCTAAGATGATGAAGGCAATCAGAATTTTCACCCTATTTCTATCTTTTTCATCACCTTTTTGTTCCCTCGTGATTGTGGCTAGAGATTTGACGGAATCCAATTCGAAATCTTGTGTGGAAGTTGTAAGGGGCTAGGGATCAAGTGGCTAATTTGTGAAGAAAAGAAATCTTGTGTGGAAGTTGTAAGGGCTAGGGATCAAGTGGCTAATTTGTGAAGAAAAGAAGAAAAAAGAGAAAATGCTCAAAAGAAAAGAAAAGCTAGGCAAGCTCGGCACCTAAGTGAAGTGTCGGGTTGAGCACTAGCAAAGGCGAATGCTGTAAACTAGGCAGGTTCAACACCTAAGTGAAGTGTTGGATCGAGCACTAATATGCAGTAGAAAAGAAAAAAAAAAAAAAGAAAAAAAAGAAAAAAAGAAAAGTTCTCAAAAGTGGCCATTGTTGTAGTGATCCTAGCTTGAGCATGAAAAATGCAGATTCTAGAAGCGGACGAAGTCGAGTCGATAACCACATCATGATCACTTAACCACTTTCCAAAATTTTCCTACCCCCCACCTAATCCGTTCCATTTCCCAAGTTCAAGTCCTTTTTGATTAGAGTTGGTGTTGTCGTGGTCGGTTTTTTCTGTGTCCCAATTAACAACTACTTGAAGTGTGCAGAAAATAGTGAGGTCTAGACTTGTTTGGTTGACTTTCTTGCATGTGTAGGTTAAGTTTGTTCGTGAGACAGTTTAAGCCAAATTGTTATTGCTTGAATCTCAACAGGACCGATCTTGCCATTTGTGAACTTAGATGTTTTTGATTCATTTGCTTGAGGACAAGCAAAGCTTAGTCGTAGGGGAATTTGATGTGACTATATTTAGTGCATTTTGAGCCCTCAATTAGCCTAGGGATCTCCCATGTTTGATCTCATTTTGCTATGATTAATATGCTTTTATTGAAGTTTTATGCAAAGTGCTCTTTTGTTGTCCAGTTGCCACTTTGAGGCCAATTCCGTATCTATTAGAGTTGTTTTCTTTTCATTTTCAGGATTTGACATTGAAGTACTGGTGACAAGGAGCACGTAGGATCAAACGGGAGGTCAATCCGAGCTAGGAGGAGGAGATATGGCCGATGCAAAATCGGAAAAAAATGCACAGCCTCATAACTAAAGTTTTCGGCGAGAACCTTGTAGTTCTCGCCAAAACCTCGTTGCACATTCGGCGGATTTCCAGAAGGTGGACGTTCGATTTATGAAGAAGTTTTCGGCGAAAACTTCC
>JAVBHU010000981.1:0-12876 GCA_034768395.1 Linum lewisii | reverse complement strand
CAAATAATAAAAATGCTAAAAAAAAGGGTATAGAATCTATTACAAAAAGGTTTCTTTAATCGATTTTTTAAGAAGGGGGGCAAATTACTAGGTTAAAACACGTTGTCGGGTGGAGTTCCACGTTTAAAATCTATTAAGCAAGAAAACAAAAGACAGAAAGATTAAAATTGAAAAACGGGAAGATAGACGAATTATTTTTAAAAATCCCCAAAATCCCAGAGAAAGGGGAAATAAAAAGATCGGGGGTTTTAATTTTCTAATTCATCTTTTTTTAAAACCCCCCCAAAACCCCCTTCCCCCTTGGGGTTTAAGGGGAGTCGAATTCGTTCCCCGTTTAACTCCAAGATTAACTAGCCGCTGGGTCTCGCCTCTCGCAATGACTTAATTAATTGGTGCAATTACAATTTTTTATGAATTATTTTTGGGGGGGGTTAACCCAACCGGTTTATAAAGGCACACTCCAATTATAATTTAATGGTTGAATTGATGTTCTAAAGTGGGGCGAGCGTTCGTTTTATCCTCTTTTTTAAAAAAATTTAACTAAAGATCAAGAAAGACAATTTTTGTTCAAAGCGGGAAGCTTCTGGCGAAACCCCCCACCTGAAAAAAACCAACGGGGGATCAACCAAAAAGAAAAAATTAAACAATGAAAAAAAAACAACCTGAAAAAAGAAACTGATTTTTAAATTAATCTTTTACCCCCCGCCCGGGCCGTTTTTTGCCCCGGGGCACTGGGTTCATTAATCAAAACTCTCGAGTTCAGCTATATATCGAAATAAAAAACGAAAAAAAAGGAATACATCTCAGGTAGGAAGAACAGAAAAAGAATGAAAACCTAATTTAGAATCCGTGAAACTTCGTTCCGATAATTTCCCCTCCTGCCCCGAGCCCCCGACAAAGGGGTGGCGTCACGATCTTTCCGGGTCTTCGAACCCTAAAACCTTTGCTCCAAATTCAAGAAAACCCCTTGGAAAACGTAATTATGAGGGTTTTCCCCCTTTTTGGGCCCCGGTTTTTTTTATTTATACTTTTAAACCCAGTTGGGCCGGCTACTGTTTTTTTCGCCCCCAAACCATAGGGTGTTTCGGTGAAACTGGGGTTTTAGTTCAGGGGGCCGCCCCTGTTCAATGTCCTTTTGGTTTTTCCAGCAGTTGATTGACTTTGCCGAAACCGCCTTAGTTGAAATCAGTGGATTTCCCTTGCATCTTCGCCCAAAACCCCCGGCTTTTTGCCGAATATTTCTTTGTCTTGGCACCAGGGGAATATTATTGTTTTCGCCAAAAACCCAGGGTATTTTTCGGGGAAGTTCTTTGTATTGGGGGACTTTTTTGGGTTTGGGGTTTGATTGGGTCCTTTGTCGTTCCTTCAGTTTTCCCGTGTTCCCCAAGCCCCTTGGGCCTCCATGGCTACTTTATTTACGGGGAAAAAAACCCGTGCTTCGCAAAAACACTAGAAACCATCAAATAGACCCGAAAAGGGCCAAATAACCAAATGGGGAGGAAAAAAGGGTAGTTTTGAGTGAAAATTCGTTTTTACCCCAAAAACCACTTTTTCAACACGGAAAAGTTGCTTAAATGGGGTGTAATCACGTAAAAAGGGTGTCTCAAATACCCCACACTTAACTTTTGGTTCCCAAGCAAAAAACTAGAAACAAAAATTTCAAAAAAACCGAGTTTTAAACCCCAAATTAAAACTAAAAAATTTGGTTTTTGCTTTCCACGTAGAAAGGTGCCTAAAAATGCAAAATATAAACCAAAATTTTTCGATTTACAAAATTTTGCACACTTCATGTTATTTTAACAAACCGTCTTTTGGGCAAGACAATTAACATAATTAACCACTACGATAACACCAATTTAATGAGAAAAGATTTTAAACCCCCAGCCATGATTGGCCGGGGTGGGGAAAAGGCGGGCTATCGGTCACTTACCCCTTTTCTAGTCTTACGTTACTGTTCTAGCGGGGGCCCTTTTTAACAAAAATTTTTTGTTCCACTTAATTTTCCCTTTTAATTTTTTTACGCATACTAGTGCTCGATACCAAACATTCATTTGGGGTTGGCCTGCCAGCTCACAGATTTGGTTTTGCTAGTGCTCAACCAAAACCATTTTTGGTGTGGGTTTTTTCCCGCTTTATTTTCAAACTTAAAAACTTACATTATTTGCAACATTAATTCTTGTTTTTAACCAATTACCATTTGATCCAGCTTTTAAAATTTTTTTTCAAAAATTTTTTTAATTGGATTTCCGTCTATTTTCAAGCAAAAAACACAGGGTGACAAAAGGAGTGAAAACAGGAAGAATTTGATCTATTCTTAGAAGGTGTTTCGACTTTTTTATTAAAAACCCCAATCATTTCATTAATTCAAGTTTCAACTACCGAGATTTTGTTTTCTCCCTAGACTCTTTAATATCAGTTCCGACACGGGGTTACAGGTTCAAGGGAAAAACATCTAGACGTATTGTTCAAATTAAAGTCAATTAACATCAAAAAGAAAAGAATTAAGCTTTTATGCTAAGAATTTTCAAAATGAACCACAGAATCAAGATAAAAAATCAAGCTCATGAAGGTTCTCTACATCCTCCCCCACTTAAATCGAACTGTGTCCTCAGGGGACCAAAATAAGTTCAGAGTAAGTAGAAGACCTGGCCGGGGGAGGTTGGTGTAGGGGGACCCGGGGTTCTCGGGGAAGGAGTAGCTATCGATTTTCCCCGTAAAGGAGCATGTGTTGCTGCACAATAGTTATCTGACTCCCGAGGGGGGGTATCATTCGCGCCTAGTCCTGCGCTTTAGTGACTTTAAAAGGTATGCTATGCTACCGGGGAACGTTCATCCCATAATTGGGGTTTTAGAAGTCAAACCCCGACATCAAAACGTAAACATCACAACACTTGAACCCCCTAATTATGGCAAGACTATCACAACTTGGAAAATGAGGTAATATGATTCAATGGCAAACAATAATATAAAAAAAATACCATAAGGCACCAAATGTCAAAAAAAATTCGGTCAACCGTTGGGGTTCAAAGTAACATTACGAAGAATCACTCTTATCATACTAAAATTTTTTTTAAATTTAAGAAAAAAACCCCATAAGCAGCTGAACATTCGTGAAATTTTCGAAATGGGGGGGGGGGGGGGGGGTGATGAAAGAGGTTGAAATGGATTTGAAATGAAATTTTGGCTGATTTTCGAAAGGTTTTCGGCGAAAAAAATGGGGGTTTTCACCAAAAATTGGTTAAAATGCACTCCGGGGTTTTCGCCGAAAACAAGGTTTTTTTTTGGACCGAAATTTGAAACGGAGAATTCAGTGAAAATTAAAAGGAAAAATTTTTGCCAAAAAAGGGGGTTGGAAATTTTTGCCAAAAATTTGGGGAAATGCTGGGTGGGGAAAAATTTTCGAAAAAGGTAATTTTCAGAAAATCCGTTAAACCCCAAAAAAAAAACGGAAAACCCCCTTTTTAAATTGCCACAGAACTATGCCACAACTACACCAGAAAAAAAAAGAAGAAACAAACTGACATTTGGGTTTCTCCCGAACTGACTCAAAACCAAGGTTGACACAAATCAAAAACTACTCAACCGGGGTTGCCCCCCGAAGCGCCTGCCTTAACGCCTTTGGCCCAAAAAATACCGGATGGTGTTGGGGGGCATCCCAACTCGGATTTTCTTGGCCCGACCCGGGGTTCAGAAAATAGGGGCCTTGGGGGCCCCCCGGAAAATTTTGGGACTTCTTCCCTTTTTCGTGAATTTCCTTTCTTTGGTGTTGGGAAAGGGGGCTACAATCGGTTCCAAACCCCCCCTCGTTTTTTCCCTTTTTTTTCCCTTTTTTTATTCGCCGATCTTTGACGTTTGGTGGTTTTTGAGGGGTGTCGTCGAATCCCCCTTCTTTCTCGGCCTCGGCCGGGGTTCATTTTTCAATTGGGGGGTGTCCGACACCTGGAAGAAGATTTCTGCAGAAACTCTAGATTTTTCATTGTAAGGGGGTTGACGGGCCCAAAATCCATAGCTTCAAAAGAAAAACAGTGCATTTCCTCTCTCTGGGACTTGCATACCGCCTTTTTAAAGGGAAAATTTTCATGGTGTCCTTGCCGCCCCCTTTAAAGCAAAGACCCCTTCGGGACATATGTTAATTCCGGGGGTTGCCATGACGGTCGGCCTAGGGGGGGGGGGGGTGACATCTTCCTCTCGAGTATCCATGAAACCCCAAATCAGTCAGAAAAATAAAAGGGGGCCCAAACACAACCACGTCTTTAACAATCCCCTGCATTTAACAGATCTGTCGGCAAACCTAAAACATGCTAATTTGGGGTTTAATTCCCAGGGGTTATTTCTTAAACGGGTTGGCAAACATTGAAAAGAACCTAATCAATTTTTAAAAATTTGATCAATTTTACTTATTAAAGTGCAAGGGAAGTAAAAGCCCGGGGCTCGACAATTATTTGGGGGGGGAGGGGTTCGCTTTTGGCCGGATAACGGCATTTTTCCCCCGAGGGGGGGGGGAGCAACTCTTTCTTCTTCTTTCTTCGCAATCCCTTGCGATTTTGTCAGCCTCCATTCATTTTTATAGATCGTAACTGGGTATTAAATTTTTGGTTCCTTCAAGTACCATCCCACTTTTTGTCGGGGATCATGATCTTTCTCCTTTGATTGTGGGCCCTTGGGGAAAAAAATCCAGGCGATTGGGGGGAAAGGGGGCGCAGTGTGGCTTTTTCGGGAAAGGGGGGGCAGTCACCTCCCTTCTTTTCTCTATTATCTCCTCGTCTTTGGCTTGTCAATGGTTATGCCGGGGATTTTTGGGGGGTTGGAGCTACCGTATCAGTGTTTTGCTTGTCGCCTTGTGGGGAGGCCTTGATGTTCCCCCAATGGTAATCGACCTGAACTGATTTTTTATTCGGGGGGGGGGTACTAGTTATAAAGCTCCCGTGTTATTTTTCATACCCTCCCCTTCGTTCCCCGAGTTCATGTTCTTGTTTTATGGGGGGTTTAAGCTTAAAATTTCCTTTTATTTACGAGCCTTTCCTGATCAGCTCGAACAACTTGGCTACCTCGAAAATCCTCGGTTCCTTGATGTAGCTCTGGGTTGTCTTATAACTACGCTAAGTACGGTTCTGCTCTGGTTGAACCGAGGTTGAAAAGGAGGACCTTTGGAAGTTCCTTTTGTGAGGGGGTTGTCTAAAAGACGATAATCGGGTGGGCCCGTTGATGTTGGTAAAGCCTTGACAAAAAAATTCACTTCCCTGAAGACCTTTCCAAAATCTTCTTATTTTTTTTGCACTTAAAACTTACTATTTCACGGTTGGTGGGCTCTTATGCCCCAAAAATGTCTTCCCCCCCTTTTTCGATTGGATGCACAGTTTGAAAAAATACGAAGAGCATTTGGTTGAGTTTTGGGTATCTCATCCAAAGGGGTTTAAACCCATTCAGATTTCTTTTTAGCCCCCCAACAAAAATCTCAATATTTTATCGAGAAAAACCATGATGGGCAATCGAAGGGGAAATCCCTGGAATTCGCCCCAAAGTTTTTGTAAATTTACCCCTTCCCTTTCTGAACCTTGAAAGTTTATTTATAACATTGGGGTTTTTGGGGAAGGGAGGGGGTATTCCTTACGAATTCCGAGCAAGAGTCTCCCAGCAGTGTAGTCCCCGGGGGGTTTGCCTTTTAGCCACCTTGCTCCCCTTTTAGGGAAAAAAAAACTCTAAGAAAAGAGTGTTCTTGTCAGATTCCCTTTTTGAAAGGGGAGAGATCAAGGAAATCCGCCAGGCTGCCGATTTCTAATGGCCCCCCTTTTAAAATTTTAAATCCCTAAGTCATTTCCGGAAAAGGGGGTCTTGATTCTAGCAGGACCGTCTTCATCGCGCGACCAAAGATGGAAGAACAAACACTAGTGCACTTGGTTTGTAATCCGCAAGACTTTTTTGAGCAGCCTTGGGGTGGGGGGGGTGGATCGGAAGTGATTTGCTTTAATTTTCTTTAACCCGCAAAGAAAAAAACAAACACAACCGGTGTAAAATCAAGTGTGATGGAAAATGAAGTGGAAGTAAAAAATAAAATGCCAACTCTTTTTCAAACAAATGAAGATTCCCCGGGGAACGGCCCAATTTGGTGAAGTGTCGTTTGATGCGTTCACCCCAAAAACTACTAAGCTAAGAAAAAGTGTTAGCAGATCGTATTCGATGTAACCCCCCGCCCAAATCAAAACCCGGTTTACCCAAGTTTTCCCAGATAGAATGCTAGCAAGCCGGTTTAACCAAAAGCCGAAATAAAAAGGAAAAAAAAACTTCTCATTAAAAAAACCCCAATCCAAAGGGGCCTCCAATATAAAACCCAAAAAAAACCGGGGAAATCAAAAACCCAACCAACCCAAAGGTTTTCAAAAGTCCCCAACCCAAATATCCTGGTCAACTAAATATAAAAATACAGGGGAAAGGGCAACTTCAAGCGAGCCCGATCTTTTTCCCCATGGCTCCAAAGACAAAACCCTTTCGAACTCAAAACCACTGCAACTCCAACCAGCACTAGCCAGACACTGAAAAAAGGAAAAATGGGGGGGGGTCAGCTTCCTAATGAAACTGAGTGAACCCACTGGTCTACCTATGCGCCGAAACCAGCCTAGGAGCGATCCCAACTCCGACCAACAAAACAACGGGAAACTACATAGATTATCTTTTAACCTAGATGCACTAGGGATCACACAGAACTTACCTCCACCAGTACACACAATTAATAAGATTCACAATGACACAGTCACAATCCCCCACTACAACCACTAGCAGGTTAGAAAACTGCACCCGGTCAATCTCTTTACCGCAATATAATAACATCAACGGAGTCATCATACACACGATACAACCCCTTAGTCACAATACATCTTCCAACACGAATAGCACCCACTTTCATACTTCAACCACACAACTCGCAATTCACAGTTTCACAGTTACTAACATCAACCAAGCACAACACTACCAACCCCTGTCCCACAGACCCAACATCATAACTTGTCACAACACGACTCGACTCATTAAATTCTGGGTGAGTTATTAGGCGCCTAGGAGTTGCTCCACACCACCACTGCCGGCCAACAATCCCCGGTAATACAACCCAGGGTGATCTACTCAACGTGGGACCGGATCCCACAACCATAATCCCGGGTTTACTAGACCCGGTTGATCCACTCACCAGACCGACTCAACATAAATCCCGGGTAGCTAACCGAGTGATTCACTCAACTGAACCGGACAAAAACTCATCACATCTCATGGGGGGCATGGGGACTCCTACCGTTCTATCATTCAACAACACAACCAATTACTCAACACTTAACCAACCGTCATACTCATCCCCAAGCTTATTCGCATCATCCAATCCAACCATCAAACTCAAAATCAATTCCCACTACCAACTTCAACATAAAACCCGCATACCAAACCATAATCCCAAACTAACCACCACTTGCACTCATTAAACACACCTCGAAAAACCACACACATAGCATAAATCACAATTCCACATCACACAAAACCACACATCCAAGTCATTAAAACGCCTCCCACGGCACAAACAGTTTAAGGTAAACGGCTAGCTCACCGGCCACCCCCACCTGCAAGTACAGGGAAGCCATTTTCTGAGTCGTAGGGTTACCCTCCTGTACATCCTTCATTGAACGACCCCACATTGGTGGGACCATCCACCTGTTCGTCAATTAAGGGCAACCCCACATTGGTAGACCACCCCCTGCAACCACAGATTAACAATTCCAGGCAAAATACACTTACAACATCATACCCCTGCCCTCCTACACTCGTTCTTACATCCAATCCATTAAGCATTCAAGGTTAATCTTTCCCCCATTCATCGCACATAACAAACGCCCGCTATCATCATGCAATTCATCATATCAACAAGCATACAACAACCAACAACAACGCAAATACTCACAAACAATCACATAAGAATTTCCCTTTTACTCTCTTTCAATTTCATGCAAGCCCTACATTCTCTAAGTCAAGTTTCAACTCCTCACATCGACCAATTCTACCTATCGTACGCTAGACCTCACCTGACAAGAAACGAGGCTCTAAAATAACTCCTGAACCCGAACGACCAAGCTCTTCCACCCAAAAGTCGTAGCTCTTCTCCTCCTCACCGACAGCAGCCTACTCCGAACCACCCAGAACCACATGTGCGATTTTCTCCTCTCGTCGCCACGAACCCGTACAACAAGGGATCACAAATGGAGCTCTACAACTCCCAATCGGGGTTTGAAGTTAAGGGTTTTGGTTCGTCAAAAACGAATTTCGGGGAAAGAGACAAGAAGGGGAAAGTTCTGGATTTCCGTGCAAATTCGTCCTTTATGCACGAAATTGCGCCTGACATGTCAAAATGGGGCCCCGGCGCACATTGACCCCCCCAAAAGGAGCACATTTTGAATATTCGCCGAAAGGTTTGCGGGAATTAATTGAAAGTGCGCCTGGCACTTCCAAATGTGCGCCTGCCACTTAGGGCCCAAAATCAGCACTTTTTGGTATGTTCACTGTTCCCCTCTTTTGCAACTTCAACCCGGGACATACCCAAACGTCCCAAACCTCAAAGACCCTCTTAAGTACCGTTTCCGGCACTCTAGTCACCCAGACTTGAGTTCTAACCCGTTCGGTTTTGGGGGGGGGGTTTAAAGTCTCCCCAACTTTTAAAGGGTTTCTCCCCGAAACACAACCCCACCGCTCTTGCAATGCAACCAACATCACAGCAACAAATGCAGCAATTCAAAATTCAATTTCCTCCCGAAAAATTCCCCCCAACGGTTCTGGGGATCACACCCCTCAAAAGACAAAACTCACCCCCTCGAACTTTCCCTTTAAACAAACACGCACAACCCAACCAGAAAGCACCACAAGAGCACAACAAAACCCAAAAACACAAAACCAAGGAACAACACTACACTAACAAACGCCACCCACTAAGGCTCACACACTTCAACCACTCTATCTAGTTCACCAAAGACTCTAAAATCTCTCCCCCAAACCCTCCCAGTCTACCACCACACTACCTTCCACTACCCAAAACACCCCCAAGAACAAAGAAAAAGGCAGTCAAAACCAAACAAAGATGCAAACGGAAAAAACAAAAAAAATATCATACTGTTTGCCTCGTCGTTGCATTCTCCTCTACCCTCCGGCAAGGATACAACCTCCTTTCCCCCCCGGCTCCAAGTGGTGTTTGCATTTGCTCCCCCCTCCCCCCTCCCAGCACCGCACACTACGACCAACACTACCTCCTCCCCTACCTCCATAACTCCCAAACGGAGCCCTAGGGCCCTTCCCGATCCCACGGACTGACTGGTGCTGAACTCCTATTGGGCATATTACTCTTAGGGTTTGGCTCCCCACAAGTGTAAACATATCACCGAATGACCCCAACAAGGGCCCCCCAGGTGGGGTTCCCACAAGTGCTACAAACGGGGGAACCCAGTGATGCTCTCACAAAGCTACGGGGGGGACAAGCGATACTCTTATGACCGGTTCGGCCCAAGTTTAAAGCAAGTAAGCACCCTCGCACGGAGCAGACTGAGCACCTCTGAACCCAGAATCGGAAGTCTGCCCCCTTACCGAATGGTTTTGATTTCCGAGCTAGTAGGCGGAGCAGGCGCCTTCCTCTTTCCCCCTCCTTTTTCCCTCTGCTCAAACCCTCCCCCTATAAAGGGGCAGCCCCTTCCCAAAAACACTAAGCCCCCATGTCTGCAAAAACCCCCTGAATCCCCGCCCTAAACCCATTTTTAAAATTTTCACAATGAGTCCTTTCCCTACTAGTATCTCATATACCACTTGGAGGGGAAGAAAAAATCGATTAGTAAGAAAGAAGGGTTTTTCCCCCCCCTGCCCAAAACCCCTAAACTCTCTAGCCTTCTCCTCACGCCACCAAATCCGGACAAACTGATCACGGAACACCTCAACAAACTCCTCAAAAACTCAATAGGGGGGCCTACTCTACCTGAGGCAAAACCTCCCCCAATCTAAAGCAAACCCTTGAGCAAGAAAGTCAGGGCCGACACCCTAACACCCCCCATCAAGTCCCATTGCGGGAACTTGTACTCACACTCGGGGGCCCACTGCTCCGCAACAGCAGGGTAAAACCACGACCCCATAATTCCCCAAAATTCCAACCCTTCAACAACCCCGGGCTGAAACCGAACCCAACTCTAAACCCGAATCCCCTACCGAACACTTCCCAGGGTTTGGCTCGATTCACTACGGGGAAACTTTTTGAACTTTCTTGACCTTGAAAAAAATCAAAAACCAATTAAAAACATTTTCACTTTAAAACTCCCACCCATTTCAAAAAAGTTTAAAGACCCCCGAAAGGCCTATGCATCATTCCCCCTTTTCCCTTTTAAAAGGGTAGCAAACCCCCTAGAAGAAAGGCCCCGCTCACTAACCAAAGGCAAAAGCTTGATACCATTTTAACCCCGCCCCAAATCAACCCGGGTTTCCCAAGTTGCCCCAGATAAAATGTACCAACACGGGTTTTAACCCAAAAAGCACGAAATAATAAAGGAAGAAAAAATTCTCATTAAAATCCCAACCCAAGGGAGGCCCCCAATTTTAAAACCCAACAAAAAAACCGAAACTCAAACCAACCCCAAACCCCAAAGGGTTTTACAAAACCCCCCAACCCCAAATACCCGGTAACGAAATTAAAAATACAGGCGGGGAACTTCAAGCGATAAACCGATCTTCACCTCTGGCTCCAAACGAAAAACCTTCTCGAACTCAACTCTCAACTGCAACTCAACCTGCACTACCACGAGCACCTGAAAGAGAAACGGGGGGGGGATCACTTCCTGAAACGATTAACCCATGGGCCCCAACCTATGCGCCGAACCTGCCTAGGAGCGATCCCAACTCCGACAAAACAACACAACAAATCTGACACAGCCATTACATTTTAATCCTCATGTACTGGGTGTCACACAAAATTCCTCCACCATACACCAATTAATAAGATTCAGAAATGTACACAAGTCTCAACCCCTCACTACAACATCACTGCGGGGTTAAAACTGCAACCGGTCAATCTCATCCCGCAATATAATAACACAACGGAGTATCATAACCATACAACACTTAGTCACAATACATCTTCCAACACGAAAAAGCACCCACTTTCATACTTCAACCACACAACTCGCAATTCCATTTCACAGTTATAACATCAACCATGAAACACTACCAAAAGTCCCACAGATCCACAATCATACTGTCACAACACGACTCGACTCATTAAAAATTTGGGGATTATTAGGCGCCTAGGATTGCTCCCACAACCACTGCCGGCCAAAATCCCCGGTAAAACAACCCCGGGGGGATCTACTCAAGTAGACCGTACCACAACATATCCCAGGTACTTGACCCGGGGGATCCACTCAACGCAACCGACTCAACTAAATCCCTTTTGCTAACCAGAGTGATTCCTCAACGTGAACCGGACACAACTCATCCTCTCATGGTGGGGAGTGTGGACTCCTTCCGGGTTTTATCATTCAATCAACACAACCAATTACTCAACACTTCAACCAACCGTATACTCATCCCATACTTATTTGCATCACAATCCAACCATCAAACTCACTCAATTCCCACTACCAACTTCAACATCAATCGCTACTCAACCATTCCCAAACTACCCCTTCACTCATTCACACACCTCGAAAAACCCAAAACATGCATCATCACAATTCCCCACACACAACCACACTCACAAGTCATTCAACGCCTCCCACGGACAAACAGTTTAAGGGTAAAAAGGGTAGCTCCCCCGGGGCCCCCCCACCCGCAATACAGGGAACCATGTCATGGTCGTAGGGTTTCCCTCCTTAAATCCTTCTTGAACACCCCACATTTGGGGGGACACACCTTTCGTCAAATTTAAGGGGGACCCCACTTGGGAGGGCCCCCCCTGCAACCACAATTAACAATTCCAGGAGAAATACACTTACACTCATACCCCTGCCCCCCTACACTCGTTACTACATCCAAACCATTAAGCATCAAGGTTAAACTTTCCCCCCCTTCATCGCACTAACAAACGCCCGCTTCATCGCAATTCATCATATCAACAACAACAAAAACCAACAAAAATCGCAAATACTCAAAAACAATCCATAACGAAATCCCTTTTTCTCCTTTCAATTTCATGCAACCCCTACATTCCTAAGTCAAGTTTCAATCCTCACATCGACCCTTCTACCTATCGACGCTCAAACCCCCACCCGCAAAAAAAGGTCTAAAATAATCCCGGAACCCGAACGACCAAGCTCTTCCACCCAAAATCTAGCTCTTCTCCCCTCACCGACAGCAGCCTACTCCCCAACCACCCAGAAACCCCATGTGCGATCTCTTCCCTCGTCCCCCGAACCCCTAGCAACAAACGGATCACAAAACGGGCTTACAATCCCGGGAAACGAGGGTTTTAAGTTAAGGGGGTTTTTTGGGTTTTCAAAAACGAATTTCGGGGAAAAGAGACAAAAGGGGGAAAGTTCTGGATTTCCGTCAAATTTGTCTTTTATGCAAAATGTGCGCCGACATGCAAAATGTCGCCCGGGGCACATTGACCCCCAAAAGGGCACATTTTGAATATTACCGAAATTTGTGAATTAATTTAAAAGTGCGCCTCACTTCCAAATGTGCGCCTGCGCACTTTGGGCCCCAAAAACGCCTTTTGGTACTGTTCACTGTTCCCCTCTTTTTCAAATTCAACCCCGGGCCCTCCCAAAACGTCCCAGACCTCAAGGACCCCCTTAATACCGTTTCCGGCACTCTAGTCACCCAAATTGAGTTCTAACCCCTTTGGTTTGGCGGGATTACATTTGACTCAAGGTT
>JAVBHU010000980.1:0-12883 GCA_034768395.1 Linum lewisii | reverse complement strand
GCGCCCCCGACAAATTAATTTTTATATTACATATAGTTTTAGGGGGGGGCCCCCCCCCGAAAAAATACTATATGAAAATAAAAATTTTAATTTCCCGAAAATTTTAAACCCCCCCATTTTTGTAGGAGCTTTATTGTGGGGGGCCCCCTTGACTAAACCACTCAATAGTCAGGGGGGACCCCCGATATATTTTTCGGGGGTTAAAACCCCGACTATAATTGCGGGGATTTGGCCCCCACATTGATATTTTTTTTTAGGAATTTTTTATAAATCTCTTTTACCCTTTTTTTTAAATTTTTTGAAAACCCCTAAAAAATTTTTAACCCCCGCATGTGGAAAATCTTTTTTAAACATGAAAGGGTTTCTTGAATTTAACTTCAACAAAACAATGAACTTAAGAATGGTTCCACAAGTCCCTTTTAAAACTACATCTTTTCCTATTTTTTAAGGAGTTTTTCTCAAGGACCTAACCTACCATGCCCCAAATCAAAGGACTCAATCAAATAAGCAAAATTTTCATCATTTTTTTAAAAAATAAAATGTCAACCTTCCCCCCAAACATCCCTTTTTTGTTATAACTAACTTTCAACTTCTAAAAAAATTTTTAACCCAACCTTAAACAATAAACCAAAAGAAAGGGGTTTTCTCATGAGGGCAAAAAACTAAAAAGGATAGTTTTTGCAGAGGTTAGTTTCAAATCTCTTCCCCTTCCCGATTGGAGCGCTCTGGACCCCTTTCACCGTTTTTGCCTTAACAGTCTCCTCACTAAAGAAAAACCTTTTGCAGCAAATGTTTTCACTTTGATCCCTAATTATCCCTTTCCCCTTTCCCCCATTACTTCCAGACCAAAGAAAAAACTTTTTTTTCCATCTCAAAGGTTGGTTGTGGTTTAGGATTGATCATGTCCCTTCCGTAAAGCCTGATAAAATTGGGGGCCATACTTTCCCACACATGCTAGTTCCATTTTTTCTGTCTTGTTAAATTTGCCCACTTCTTAAGGGTTTATTTCTTTTTTTTCCAATTGGTTTTTTTGAAAAATATTTTTTCCTTTACCATTTTCTATTTCACAACTTTGCTTTTAAATAAATATTTTCATAAAAAACCCTTTTCCTTTTTCATTTCTTCCCACTTTAGGACCCCCAATTTTTCCAGAAACATCCACCTGGTTTCACTTTTTCTTAAAACCTATGATTTTTTGGGAAATTTTAATCAAACTTAGCTGAAGAACTTCACAAATTTTTTTACCTTTTCAAATTAAAATAAATTTAAAAAACAACAGGCCATGGTTTGTCCCCCTTGATACTAAATTCAGCCAAATTACCGCGATACTTTTTCCTCCGACACACAACTCCATATTTCCTTCCAACAGCTCCCGACTCTTTTTTAGAACTTCGAACCCGAAGATCGAAGTTGGGTTGGTCATGTGATTCAATAGATGTCCTATAATACTTGTTGTTTTGGTGTATTCAATGACTTGTCTTATGGACTTGTGCTAATTTTTATGAGTGTTTTGAGCTGTCTTGCTACATCGATAGTGGAAATTGTGTCATTGATGTTGTTGGAGTGAGGGGGGAATCATTAAAGAGTACATAATCTACTTCAAGTCACATTAAAAAACGTTGAAACCACCTCTTGAATTATTATATCTGGGACTTTGATTTTCCTTGAATCTGGCAAAAAATCGGGGGTGACAACTCAAAAATTTGCTTCAAATTTTTTTTAGCTAACCAGAAGCTATAAACACTATAATATTACAGAACAAAATAGCAACAAAATAGAAAAAAAATTAAAAAAAATAAAGGGCCATTTAAGTTTTGTGACGTGATCGAAACCATTTTCCTTCGAAGCAATTTTTCCCATCTCACGAAAAATTCGATTGCTACAAGGGTAATCAAATTTTCCCCCTTATCAAAGAGTGTTTGTTAAAGGGTTGGAACAAAAAACTGAAAAAAAGAAGATTCAGAAGAGATTTTGAGAGACTGAATATGTTTTTCTTATTCTGTGTTAAAACTCCATTGCCCCCTTCTGTGAAAAGCAAATTTGACAATCGTGTAGAGAAAAATCATCTCCCCAAACTCATCATTACTCTAGGGGGTTTTGGTATGGTGCTATTGATATTAATAGCACCCAATCCCCACTAAGTTAAATTTTCATTGTTTTTTTTTTAAATTGATTTAGATCTAATTGTGTTTAGGGGGGTTGTTTAAAAAAACACCCTAAAGAGGAAATTCTAAAAAGGGAAGGTGATATTAAAAATTTGGGGACAAAATTACCCCTTTTCAATTCCTCTCTTATTACTACCCCCAAATTACTTCTCCCTCTCTCCAACAACCCTATCCACCAAACAATTCTCTCCCCTCATTTGCTACAACCACGGATCCTCACCGCACTCTCCCCACTCTCCCCTGAAATTGGCCGACCGAAGCCAACCTCACCGCGTGGGGCCCAAAATTTTTCCCCCCCCTTCTTCAAAATTTCGCAACTCTATTTTTCCATTTTGTGAGTTTTTGGGATGCGCTAAACCCTTTTTGTTCCTTTGTTTCCGGTATGCAGGAACGATTGAAGGGGAGCAGCGACTAACCACATTCGGGTCGATTTCTATTTTCCAGTAGCTATCCTTTTGTTCTTCTTTTCTTTCTTCTACTATCGAGAAAACTATATCTCTGTCGAGATAACTGAACCCCCCTTTTACCATCACTGAGGCCGGGAGCTCTCCCTCCAGCCGCCAAACCCCCCATCATCTCTTCCTCCCTAAATCCTCTCTTCCCGATTCAGATTTCAGAGAAAACCCAGATCAAAAGAACTCACTTCCATACGCTCAAAAAAAAACCCTGCCTCACCCAGACAATCATCCATCTTCATCCGCTCGCTCGCTTCTGGATTTTGATTCTGATTCAATCCTGTTTGTGTTTGTTAACTGGGGGATTGACGGTGCCATTGGAGACCGTTTAAACGATCTGTTCATGGCGGTTTTTTTCTTTGTTAAAACAATGAATCGGGCGATAAACCCGCATCCAGTGGCGTTCTGCTTTCATCCCCCCCTTTTATCGTTTATCTTGCTTTTCTGTGGTTGACATTTTGTTTGTTTAAACGGGAGGGGATTGACGGATGCCATTTGGGGCAGCGTTAATCGACTGTTTTTATGGGGGGTTTTTTTGTAAAAGCAATGAATCGGTCGATAAACCTCTGCATCCAGTGCGTTCTGCTTCATCCCCCTTTCGATCTGTTCTGCTTTCTGTAGAATTTAAATTGAGATTTGGGCCCTGAGGGGGGTTTTAAATTTAAAACCTTTTATTCTGTACAGAATCCAATTAAACCTTATATTCTGTATAGAAGTTTGCTCCTATACAATAGAATTAATCAGCTGAGGGGTTTATGAAATAATCAACAATAGGGAAACTCTTATATATCCTTGTCCTTCACCATTCAGGTTTAAACTAGAGGCAATTATTGGTGTGGGGGTTTTGGGCGTTGACGTATCTCGTACACTCTTCGAAAACGAAGGATGGTCCTTCCCCCCAACTACTCATACATTGCTACTTAATTCAATTACGATTCCTCATCTTTTTTTTGAAACGATATATGTTTTTTGCCCTTTTGGCTATGTTTTGTTGTTACATGTTCCAATAACTTTCATTTGTTTCTTAGTCATGTTTTGGGGTTTTCTTTAAAATTCTCAATTACTTGTGCTTTCACTTATTTTTCTTTCAACCCTTCAGTTATGACTGTTTAATTTGTCGACTATAGGGTGGCTAGGGGACCAACATTACGAGAACACACAGGGCATTGCAACTTTTTCCTATGTGGTTGAAATGACAACAATACATGATTTTCTTTCCAAGCTACCGTTTCACAGACCCTTCTTCGAACCATAGGGGGCCCATCCAACTTTCCTCGACCCCCGCCACTACCCCTATAGGAAATAGGGTTGGGTTTTGCATTACCCACGAAGACCACAACAATTTTAAATATTTTAGAAGAAAATATTTTTTTTTTGAAAACATGCCGCTCGACAAAGAGGGGGGGTTTCGCGAGAAAACATGGGGCGTCGAGGAAAGGTCGCAATTTTCCTCGTCACAGCGGGCAAACATTAAGAACCGAAAGGCTCATTCTTATTCCAACGGGGCGGGGAGAAAACTATAAGTAAGTTACAATTGGTGCTCCTTTCCATTCTCAAACCGAGTCACTCCTTTTAGGAAAAGCCCACCCCGTTTCCACAAGAATCTACCCAGCAAAAAGGAAATACTTTCCGTAGTTTGAACTTTGCATTATCATTTTACACTTTTTTTCAGGTCAAAACCATGGTCGTTAACCAATTGAAGTTTGCAGGGGTGTCTAGGGGCGTTGGATGGCATGCATGTCAGTGTCAGATGCAATACTGCATCCGCTCCTAAGTACCGGAATCGTAAAGGCCAAACAACAATCAACGTGCTTGGCGTATGTAACCAAAATCTCCAGTTCATCTATTGTCTGTCGGGATGGCCTGGTTCAGCACATGATAGCCGTGTTCTAAAGGACGCGTTAGCTAGGGAGGACTGCTTCAGTGTACCATCAGGTCAGTTTTTTATCCACTATATCGAAATCGGGATGGCCTTGTTACACTTTTCATGGTTCAGTAAAGCACTTAAATGATCTTTTGTAGGATCGTACTACCTTTGCGATGCCGGGTACACAAATGCTAGAGGTTTTTTGGCCCCATATCGAAGTCAACGATACCACCTAACGATTGGGGACGAAATCGACCACGAACTACGGAAGAATACTACAACATGCGACATTCGCGTGCCAGAAATGTGATCGAGTGCTCATTCGGTATTATGAAGATGCGTTGGGCGCTGCTTCGAGATAGTTCGTGGTTCTCTCCAGATATGGTGTCCATGATTGTAAACGCTTGCTTCCTCCTCCATAACTTCATTCGTGGTGTCGGGGGTCCGACATATTTGAGCAGGCCTACGCTCCCCCCCTACACTCCGCCCGAGAAACCTCAATACCCGGACGATCCAACCCCGATCACCGTGGTGGAGTCGTCTGATGAGTGGACAGCGTACCGTAATGAGTTGGCTGAGTACATGTGGACGACTAGGGACGAAACCATGGATGACGTGGGACCTATTCTAGCTTCTTTGTAGTTGAGCCTATTAGAACATTTCATTGTCGGCTTTTTATGCATTTCTAGAAAAAACAATTTGGCGTGTGTCTACTGTGTCTGAACTGTTTATGTCGTCGATGGTTCGACTGTTATGTGAAGCTACCTTGAACTTATTCTAGCTTCTGACATTATTATGATTTGGCGTGTGTACCACATGTAATTTTTTTTTGCGCAGGTACTTGGCAATGTCACGGTCATACAAAGCATGGTCTCAGCTCGAGGAACAACGCCTCTTCGACATTTTGCTTGCTCTGCACGAAGCTGGCAAAATCCAGGGTGGCGCACTACGGACTGTGGCTATAGTGACATCGAGAAGCAGTTGAAGTGTTGGTCCCGACACCAAGCACAATGCGGACAGTATCAAGGGAAAGTTTAGAGTTTTCAAGGGTAAGTTCCACGCCCAGCTTGACCTGATGAATGCCTCAGGTATGGGATGGAATGCGGACAAGGGCTGCTGTGAATGCGATCCGGAGGTATTCGCTGGATGGGTTAAGGTAAGGGCCATTTCAGTAGAAGTTTAATATATAGTAACTACAGTCACTAATGTCTGCATTGTTCTGGAAATGTGAGTGCAGAGTCACAAACTTGCTGCTGGTTTGAACAACACGAAGCTGCACAGGTGGACGAGCTCTGCAAAATATTTGAGGTCCACCGTGCTGACGGAACTTCGAGCATGACGGCGAAGGATGCGGCGTCTAGACTGGAGGGTCAGCTCCGAAGTCCCCCACCTGCTAGCGACACATATGCTGCTGAGACGACCCCCATGATGGAGGACTTCATCAATAACGGTTATGATATGAACGCTGAAGGGCTACAAGACATCGAGGAAGATACCGCCACAAACCAATCGACGGATAAGGGAAGGGAACGTCATCCGCTGGCAGCAAGCGATCGCGCGCTCAGGTGACGGAGGAATACCTAGCGTCCATCAATGAGAACATGATGTCATTTCCAGGAGCACATTGCGAGGACGACCACGAACATTGAGCGTCTCACCAACAACTGGTGCATGCCAGAGGACGTGGCCAGTAGGCGTGCATATATGATGGATGAGATCAAGCGACTTCCAGGTATAAGTTATCGACAAAGCTTACTAGCTATGCGGATACTCATGAAGGATCCGGCTGATTGGAGACATTCTGCATGCTTCCAACAGATGAGACGAAGGCGGATTTCATCCTCACCATATTGGAGTAGGTACCCAACATGGGAGTTGGGATTGGAACCGATGGTGGCTATTCTTTTGGGTGGTGAGATGTAGTATGTAAGATTATATTGTGCGGATTTACATCCTCACCATATTGGAGTAGGTACCCAACATGGGAGTTGGATTGGAACCGATGGTGGCTATTCTTTTGGTGGTGGAGATGTAGTATGTAAGATTATTAGTGGCGGATTTCATCCTCACCATATTGGAGTAGGTACCCAACATGGGAGTTGGGATTGGAACCGATGTTGGCTATTCTTTGGGTGGTGGAGATGTAGTATGTAAGATTATTAAATACTAATTTATATTCGGTTCTAGCTTGAAGTTAGCTATTGTAAACCATCATGAATCGCCACAATTAGTTTATTAGTATGGTGTGGTTAATGAGTTTACTGCTACTGTAACCATTGAAAACACAAAATTTGATGATCTTATTGTCCGTAAGGGTTGCTGCAATTTCTAAAGTAGACCTGGAAGTAGAAGATGTGGTAATTGGGTTTTCTTACTCATGTCACAGTGGTTGAAACGTTAGTTTGGCAAACATAAGCTTTAACATAAATGTCCTGGTTAACGAAACTGCTGGGATTGAGAATGAAGACGAGAAAGGTTCGTCAAAGTAGAAGTACAAAGCGTTCAGCATGTGCCAAGTACCATAAACGCGAAACTAAAGCGACATAAAGTCAATGCAAACTTAACCCCGAAACCCAGTACTACAACTACGAACTTAACCGTCGCCTGAATCACCGTCCAACTCGAAGCGCCGAATCTTATAGCGGAGCCTCTCGATTTCTTGTCGAGGACAACGTTCCACATAATCATTTCGATTTATGTCTTGACGTACTCATCGCCGTCTTCGGATGGAATTAGGTTAGAGCTTCGCCACTCGGCCTCACGCGGACATTGGCCCCCACGCCCATAGTCTTCGTACCTGCGAGTGGAATGGTAGGTAAGCATCGACAACACAACCTGTAAACAAACCCAATCACCTAAACCCCTAACGGGATGCCAGACTGATTTGGCTCTGCAATTTTCCCCCCCTTTTCCATTTCGTCATCTCGAATCTACGGATGGACTCTGATTCAGACTCCGGCGCCTCCTACGTCTCCGCCAGCCTCCAAGAAACTCATATCCATCGCCGAGAAGTTTCCACCACCCCCCCAACCGCTGCGGCAAGCTTCACGCACCGATAAAAAAACTGGAAACAAAGACCAATCATCAGGTTCTAAATCCCTAGAACCGCCGCGAACTCAAACAATCCTCCTCCCCGGGTCAAATGGAGACATCAATGGGTTCAGTCGAATCAACGCCTCTGTCGAACTTGCCGTTCCAGATCTGCCCCTTCTTCAGCTCAAAGCCGGCCCTATCTCGCCCAAATTTCCCCATGGAGACTCTCCCAGCCGGATTTTTCTTCCAGGTCTTACTTGATAGCGGCGGCGGTCGGCTGTCGACGAAGAGCTTGGAAAGCTAAATTACCATTTGTGCAGAGTGCTAATAAGAGAATGAGGATGAGTTTTTTTCGGAGAGAGGGAGATGGGGACAAATTTGAGGGCAAGATGGTCATTGCAGAACACATATCTCCAGCAAATTACACTCCAAACAAACAATGTTATTGTTATATTTTCACCCTAAATGTCATTACACCCCAAATTTAACTAGCTATCTTCGAATATCATGGTATTCGAGATAGCACTTACCAAACGACCCCTAGGTTAGTTGGCAACGTGGGGATATATAAGCCCTTGGGGTTTTTTACTCCATCCCTTGCTTTTTCTACCTCATACCGTAACACTTGCAGTTTTTAGAATTATATAAAACCTCGTACATGATTATAATACTGTCTTGGATTGCTCTGTCGCGCATGAAATTTGTTTGCATCTCATTTACTAGTTGGGAAGCCACTTTTTCATCTTGTCGTCATAATCTTGGAATAATTTTGTAATTGAAGTTAAAATAGCTGATTGGTCGAAATTTTGTAAAAAGACCAAGATTGGTGATTTTATGGATCACGGAGATATTGATATCATTCCATTTTCATGACATACTTGACGACTCAAAGAACCCATAACTTCTTCATATATCGCGAGCCCGACAATATGTCAAAACTTTTGATAAAACTAGCCAGCATAATTATCAGGTCCATGGCTTTCGTGCCCCCCATGTCGAACACCGCATTTTTATCTCCTCCGGGTCAATTGGCCTACAAAGGTCAAAGTTAATTCTGTCTGAGATAATCCTAGGAATTTTGTTTAAGATGTCCTAGGGAAATTTACTCGGAGACAAGTCGCGAAAATTTTGAAAGAACAAGTTTTCTTGTGTTGTAATACTGGCAAGATTAGTAGTGATCGTTCAATTATCCATATGAGTGAATGATTTTTTATTATACAAGTTCCGCTAGATGGTCAAGGCATGAAAGACTGGTGCTATTGTCCCCTAAATTGAGCCATTACTTAGGCTCTTTGGCTCCATTATGCCTCATCTTGCTTTCATAGAAAACCCATTCTATGGACTAGATCTCCCTCCTCCTCTCTCTCTCTCTCTCTCTCTTTTCACCACTTGGTCGTCTTGGCTCAAGTTCAGGATCCCATCAAGTCTTTTTCTTTGCACTTCAATTTCCTTTGCGCATTTGTCACATTTCCTTTATTCTCGTGTCTAAGTTCTTCTTGTAACCTATTTTATTTCACACTGCAATCCCCTGCATTTTTTCATTCCTTGTCGATCAACTCTTCTATAGAAAGGGAAATCAAGACAAGGGGGGATCAAAGAAAAAACAAATTGGGCTGGATCTTCTCGGGTTGAAAGTCCAAATGGATGGGGCTATGATCAGAACCAATCATCACTCCATGGAAGAGAGTATCATTTCAATATTTTTAACTCCAGCGGGTGTACAAAACGCTCGATCCAATCTTACTCTAATTTTTTGATGATTGGCTTGCTTGTTGTCCCAAGTAAAATTTTTTTTCTTTGAAACCCATGTCCAATTTTCCATGAGGTCACATAGCACAAAGGCCTCCCCTTTTTTCCCAAAAACCCCCTGAACGACACCGCCGTCCAAGCTAAGCCACAAATGAACCATTTCCCCCAAAACTAATGGCAAGGGGGAGTCTCTGATTTCCATAAACTTACCAACCTTACCACCCCACTAGCGTCCATTAGCCACAAATAATTCCTAAATCCCTTTGTTGGGGTTTTTTGGATCACGGACTAGAAGGTGCAATCTCTTACAGCCATGAAGGACACAATAGACATGATTTCCCCAAAGACTTGGTGTCTAGCAAATGACTTTGAAAAACGACCAACATGGGGGTTATGGAGAGAAAGGTGGCTCGGACACAACGTGGCTATGGGGTTGCCCAGTTTGAGGATACAGGAAACGCCTATAATTTGTAAGTAATCACTTAATTATTCTCCCATTATGAAATATGAATCCTTTGGGCTGATTATCATCTTGAATGCCAAAAGATAGATTGGAGGAGTGCCATGGGAACGCCCAAACAAAGGGGATCTAACCCTAGGAGAGGGGCCATCTGGTGCTTGAGATGGCGACTGAGATGGACATTGGTGAAGGTTTGGGGACAAAAACCACCTAACACTCGAGGGAAATGGAGTTATGATGTTAAGTAAAAGTGTTTTTAGGTTTTGATCCCCACCCTATGAAACAAAAACATTTACGTGATGTTGTAGCCAAACATTTAGGTGTATGTACAAGGAGTTATTTTTTCAACCCCATTTTTGGTAGCGTATGTTGTGAAATAAATGTTTGAATGTTAACATTGAGGGGTAGTGTAATGTAATTCAAGAAAAACCTATGAATTTGGTTAAGGTGGGTTTGCTTCGTATTTGTACTAGTAATGTAATTAAAGTAAGACTACATTCTTCATACAAATGTGTCATCTGATTTTACCATCATTCATCCCTAGAAACCAATTATAGTTTGTTTGACATCATAAGCAAATCTTACATCGACAAAGCATGTGAGAGATCCAAGGATATGAGGGATAGTTCAATCTTAACTGACAAGATGCATTTTTTGGGTGCAATTAAGATTTTTGTAAGAACTCCAAAGTTAAACATCCTCGGGATGGAGCAGTGTAGATATCAAGGGCGCAATTATGTAAGGAGCCAAGGACGTCATTGCGGCCCCGAGAATTTAAAATAAATATTACATATATGTCCCTCGAGAATTTTGAAAAACTATTATATATTATGGTGTGCATTAATCACTACAAGAAAACACACATTAGTCACGGTAAAAACTATGACTAAAAAATTTCATTAACACTTTGGTCACCTGATTGTCACTTTTTTTAGTAAACCGTGACTAGTTGGATTTTTTTTTGTCACTTTTTTTAGTGAAACCGGACTAAATTTTAAGAAACCGTGACTAATTTTAGTCACGGTTTTATACAAACCGTGACTAATTTTAGTCACGGTTTCATACGAAATTGTGACTAATTTTATTCACGTTTCATTAGAAACCGTGACAAAAACGTCCAATTTAGTCACGGTTTCTTTAAAAACCGTGAAAAAATCAGGTGACCAAAGTGTTCTAATGAAATCTTTAGTGACCCATTAGTTAATTTCATGAATTAAAGGTTCAGACCCTCAACTTTTTCCGTTATGCAAAATGATCCATAAAATTAAAATGTTAACAAATGTCCCAATTAATTGCGAACCAGTCACTGAATTTATTTATTGTGTCAAAATAACCTAATTACAATTTTAAAATAACAAAAAAAAGAAAAATTACCATGTATTTAAATTGCCGCAATCGCCGCCGCCTTCAAATCCATCGACGCCGCCGCCTTCGATTCCATCGCCGCGACCGCCACCTTTGATACCCATCGCCGCCGCCGCCTTCGATTCCCATCGCCGGTGACTGCGTAAGCGCCAACAGCATCAGCAAAAAGCAAATTAACCTTAGCCCCCATTCTTGGTCCCAAGTCCTTGGTACAAGGAAAGAAGCTGACTGATACGGACTGCTTCCCAGAAAACATCAGCAACGTTTCTGTACAAAAAAAACAGCAAGATCCATTTCTTAAAATTTTGGGGGAGATGTATCCCTACACAAATCGTCTATTCCAACAAATTGAGAGAATGAGGATTACCTGTTTCTTGCGTTTGGGGGCGAGCATGGAGCTCAGCTTGGTATTTGGTTAGGAGAGAGACGACGACGACTGGTTCTTCTCTTCGCCAGAACCATCATACCCGAAACCTACATCCACAACAACGACACCAACGGCGACGGCAAGATCTCAATCTCCGAGCTGGTCGGAGTCTTCAGGGTCTGCAGTGCGCGATGGAGTATATCAACACCGACAAGGACGGCTTCGATCTGGATCTGACGCCGCTGCCCACCCTCCCCCTGCCAAACCCCCGCCGTTTTGGCTACCGCCGTTTTGGGATGGGTTTTTTATCGAAGAGGAGTGGGAGGGGAGCTCAAGGAAAACAGAGGGGAAAAATAGAGGTTGAAAATGGAGGAGAAGTGTTTGGTATCGACGATGAAGTGCAGTTGGTGATGAAGAGAGGAGAAGATGGGAATGTCGATGAAGAGAGGAGAGGGAAAGAGATGGGGAAGGAGAAAAGATGGGGAGAGGATGGGAAGGAATGAGATGGGACTTGGATTGCCAAGGTGGCACTTGTGGGTTCATTTTCCAAATAACTTTGTCACGGTTTTAATAAAAATTGTGACTGATTAATCACGGTTTTTAGAAACTGTGACAAAAAATTAGTCACGGTTTCATAAATCGTGTCCCAAATTTTTCACGGTTACAAAACCGTGACTAAGAAACTGTGACTAATATGCATTTTTCTTGTAGTAAATGAACATAAAGTGTTTAGGAAGGTGGATTAGTATATGGGGGTCTTATATACTAAAAAAGGTTTTTCGTTCAAAAAATATGAAGAAGTAATTTTTTTTGTTGTTTTTTTACACAAATTAATGCTTTTTGTTATGAATATTGGTATTCATATCCATTTAAAATGCTCATTGTGTAACCTCTGCTATACATTGATCATTCCCCATTCATTGTATTGTATTTTACATTTAAGTAGTTTTGTATTTAAATTATAAACTTTGAGCCTATAAATAGAGCTCTATATAGTAAACCCTTTTGGACACACCAATAAGAAGTACAACTCACCCATTGTTTCTATTGTTTTTAGTTTACTAACACGTTATCGGCACAAAATCTACCTTCTCGAAGATTCACGAAGTTGATACTTTTGATGTATCTTTGCTCCAATCAAAGGTATAAATATCTTGCCTATTTTACTTTCGTTTCTTTATCAAACTTCTTACATTTTATATGCTATTCATACAATTTTTATATCATATCTTCAACTGGCTTTTCGGAAAAAACATGCATATAGTACTGTTCAAGAAATACCATAAATGTGTAATGGAAATCAATACTATTCTACTGTTCTATAATATTGTTCCATGTAATAACTTATACTTTTCAATGTTTATATTTCGTTGTTACGTTTTTCCCCCCTTTTTCTATTTCACCTTACTTTTCTATATTTTT
>JAVBHU010000979.1:0-12892 GCA_034768395.1 Linum lewisii | reverse complement strand
TCATAAATTATAGTATTGGGGAAATTTAGTATTGGCAAAAAAAATCAATTTTGTGTTAGTAAAAACATCAATATTTAGTTTGGGGAAGCGACGGGGTAAATGAGCCCCCGTTCTGGCGTGGGTCTTCGCCGGTGACCCCTGGATTTTAAAGGGAAAAAAAGGAGTTGGGTTTTGGAGTTTGGGGGGAAAACTAATTTGGGGGGGCATGATGGATTTTGAAGGGAAAAAAGGGGGTTTTTGGAAAAAGAAAAGGGGTATTTAATATGGTAACAAATTCTTTTAAATTTAAAAGGGAGTAATTGGGGAAAATATTTTTAAATAATATATTAATTGGGGGTGAAATTGGAGGTAAATATATTTATTTAATAATATGGCTCAAAAGGGGTTTATGTCATAAGGACTTTTAAACCCCCTCCTTATTTTAAAGGGGAGGCCCCCCCCCCCAAACTATGGCTTTTTTAAAATTTTAGAATAAAAAAAAAAAAAATTTAAAAAACTGGGTTTTGGGTTTTTAAAATTTTTAAGGGCCATTCGTCTTTTTTGGGTTAATGTTTTTTCCTCTTGTGCCCCCCTTAAATATCCTACCCCCTTCAAATTCGAAAAGGGGCTAAAGGGCCTAATATCTCGATTGATCAAGACGGGCATCCTCTGGCCCAGAATTGATAATATACAATGTTACATTTTGGATTTTTAACATAGATTAACAATTTTAGAAGCCCAAACTATGGGAACTTCTAGGGTGACATCTTATGTCCCCTAGACATAACCATGAGAATCCTCCACATCACCTATTTTGGTTGTTATGAGATATGATGGGTTATTAGGTAGTTATTGATAATTAATAGGTTTATCTTTAATAATTATCTTAAATATTTTAATTATCTTATTTATATTAATTCAAATATTATTCTATTTAATTATTTTGAGTGCAGATTTTCCTTTTAAGCATACTAATTTTCCAGCCAAAATCATAAGGAATTTTTAATTATTCTTGAAATTTCCCTGTCGTCGCTTGCTACTCTTGTTGAGTGGAATGATCATCAATACTAGTATTAGGAATACTAGTATTGGCAATAACATCAATACTAGTGTTAGTATAAACATCAATAGTAGTATTGGCAGCGACAGGTGAATGAGACCTCCGTCTGGCGTCGTCTTCGCCGGTGACTACCTCGGAGTTTAAGGAAACATGAGTTGGGTTTTGGAGCTTTGGGAGGAAAACTAATTTGGGCGGCATGATGGAGTTGAACGGAAAAGGAGGTTGTGGTAAAAGAAAAGGGGTACTAATATGGTAACTAATCTATTAATTAGAGGTAGTAATTGGGGATAAATATATTAACTAATATATTAATTAGGGTAGTAATTGGAGGTAAATATATTATTTTAATAATATGGCTCTAAAGGGTTATGTCATAAGGACATAACCCCTCCTTATGTCAAGGTAGGCGCTCCCCCCAAACTATGGCTATTATAATTTAGAATACACAAAAAAATAACTTCAAATCTAGTGTTTAGGTTTTGAAATCTTTAATGCCATTCGTCTTTGTTGGTTAATGTTGTTCCTCTTGTGCTCCTTAAATATCCTACCGCCTTCAAATTCGCTAAAGGGCTGAAGGCCTAATATCTCAGATTGATCTAAGACGGGCATCCTCTGGCCCAGAATCATTCTCATCTTAGATAGAGATCCTACGGTTGGGGTGAATGCGGGGGTATTGGGGGGAAGTTTTCAATAATTCAAAATGAATTTCTTTTTATTTTTTTTTGCCGGATTGGGAAACGTAAAGGTCATTAACCTTTCTCTCTCTTCATGCATGTCTAATACGACTGACACAAGCCGTTCTCTCTCCCTATAGTCTCCCTCCTATCACTCTCTTTCTCCCTATCTCTCTTTGTCCATCTCCGACGATTCATCCTCCCTCTCCAGCTCCGACGGTTTCTTTGTGTTTCTATCACCGCGGATAGCAACCACCACCGACAACCATAAACCCGTAATTGTCGCTGATAACCCACAACCGTTCAAGATAACCGCCGATAACCTTATCCCTAAACCGTCGTAGATAACTGCTTGCATCTGTCGTAGATAAACCATCGCCCTAGGTATGTAACTGTCACACCCCATGTATCCTACAAATAGGCTTCTTGCGGTGGAGCAACAGATGCAATGTTACTAATCTCTTCTCTTTATTTCTCTATCATTTCTAGTTTGTTGTGGATAGTAATGGCACGATCGAAGGGGCGGGAGAAGGGACATACTGAGACTCTAAGGTCGTCTAAGCATCTGAAGGAGCTCAACTCCCCCGAGAAGACAAATTTCGAGCATGTGGAGCTACGGATGTCGAAGAAGGAAAGACTGTGTCGGCACCTGAGTCGGATGACAATTTTGAAGTTCCCCTGGTAAGTACTTCCGAGTTTGCATGTGGTAGGTTGCTTGTGAATGTGTGTTTGACTTTGGCTTGTGA
This sequence comes from Linum lewisii, assembly GCA_034768395.1. Lineage (NCBI taxonomy): Eukaryota > Viridiplantae > Streptophyta > Magnoliopsida > Malpighiales > Linaceae > Linum > Linum lewisii. The sequence continues at coordinate 10,433 of JAVBHU010000979.1, read as the reverse complement.
TATGGATGTGTGTTTGTAGATGTTCCGTTGTGTATATGATATACATATACTACATATATGATATGGATGGTGTGTTTGTAGATGTTCAGTTGTGTATATGATATACATGTACTATAGATATGATATGGATGTGTGTTTGTAGATGTTCTGCTGTGTATATGATATACATGTACTATAGATATGATATGGATGTGATATGTTTGGTTGTCCTTAGAAAAAACTTATATGTATAAGCTATGGAACTCATACATTGCAGATTTCACAGATTAGGAAGAAAAAGAAGGTTGTCTCAAAGGGAACCGACCAAAGGCACTAGCTCAACTAGCAAGCCTCCCAGTAATGATCCGTCTCTGGTTGAGCCGTTGGAGAAGTCACTGGAGAAGAGGGCATCGAATAAGAAGGGCAAGAATCAGATCGATGCATGCGGAAGAAGGGCAAGACTCATACTGATGCACCAGAAAAAAGCAAGTAATAAGAAGAGGAGTACTCATACTGATGCACCGGAAAAAGAAAGTACTAAGCTTGCACCTCAGAAGTCAAGTACGAGCAGATGACACCTCAGAAGTCAATGAGGATCCCTTTCCGGTGTGACTTATGCCCTATCAACTGTTGATGGAAGAGAGTATGCATCACTAACCTTATTCATAATTATTTTTGAGTTGTCCTACGTGTATCTGATGTTACTCAATATGGATGTGTTATGGCAGTGCAATACTGGTCTGTAAGTTCTTAGAACATATGAATCATCTGTACAAATTCCAGCTTGCTTCAATGGATGTTGGGCAACGCTTTTCTAGCAGCGTCATAAACTCATGTTGCCACTTGATCAACAGAGAGAAGAAGGAGATGACCCGTGTTGGGTTCCCAATTGGAATTGCCATAAGTAACCCTCCATACGGTTTGTAATGTACTCCTTACATCTCTAACATGTACCTCTGCTGAATGTATCCATACAGAACTCATCGAGGGAGGAGGTTGAAGTTTGAGCCCGTTTCAAGCTTGATTCTTCTCTTGTATCAGCTGGTTTTTGCCGCTTCATGGATGAATCTTTGGTCCCATATGTGCAACGACTGGTTTTGAAAGGACTTGCAATATGTAAGTGCTATTGGTCTACATTTGGGTGTTTTGTAGTAGTGGGTACATATCCATGACAAGTACTATCCACTATGTACATGCTTTTTTTCCTACCCACGCTGGTGAGGATTTCGAGCATTTTTTTGAGTTCTTGGTTGACTTCGTGAAGAAAGAAAAGGCAATTCTGAAAAGCCTACCATGTTGTGATGACTTTGAATCGAAGAGGTGGTACAAGCCATATGGACAAGACTAATGCAATACGCTGAGGACATTCTTTCTTGACACTGTAGGGGTGGACATCAAAACCTTCACGTGGAGGTTGTAGTTGGCCCGTGCAGAAGGATATCAATTAGTTGTGGCCTGTAAACCGTGCGGTTCATGGAGTCTTTATATTGGCAGGTTATAGCTGAGACAAGCAGATAGTTTGAGGACACAACCTTCATGGCACTGATCGCTTGAGGTACATGTTCGTCTGCTATTGTCTGAGGCCAATGAGTTTGCGGGGGGAGGTTTTAGTTGCTGCCACGTCTCTGGAAGGTTTCGCAAGGGGAAGAAAGGAATCTAGCAGTTGTTTGCTATGTCGAGACTTAAATTATTAATATCTTGTTGTTTGCTGTGTAGTTGTGTTGTTTGCAGCCCTGTAGTTGGGTTGTCGGTAGATCTGTCGTCGTAATGTCGCAGTCTAACAGTGGTTACGATTATGTCAAGATAGTAGTTATTTAATAATGATTGTGAACTGTGTCTGTAGTGTGGTGGTCATAGTTCTGTCGTAGTGGCGTATGGTTACTTCAAGACGGTACATGTTTATGTATGTTGAAATATGGTTTCTATGTGTGAGTGTTTATGTTAGTGTTTATGCTCTCATTTCAGTTGACTTTGTTAGTGCACCAGTAAACTCCAGTACATGTCATAGATACATCACATAGGTGCACCACAATACGGTAACTAGTACAACAGAAAGCTAGAGGTAATACAATAGAACGACAAAGGTACTACAACAAAAGACAAAGGTACTACCAACTGAACCTGCCTTCATTAGTCCATGTAGGAAGCCTTCAACTCTTCGTCTCCCACTTCAAGGGCCTCAATTTGGTCCTCCAGAACACCAATTTGGCTATCCAGTTCCATATTTCGGATAACCAATTCGTCGTACACTCAATTCTCCCTCCTCTTCTAGCTCTTTCGATCCTTGATCTGCGCCCCATTGTCATGTGGCATCTCCTGGTTTTCTTTGAGAAGCCAAAAAAGTGATGGTACGGGCTGTGCTTCTGGGCGGAAGTGGGTACACGGACTTGTACTGTAGCTGGGAGACCACAGTTGCAAAGTGGGATGACAATCTTTTCCTCGTGTATCTGCAAGAAACATGGTTTGCATGATATGAGATAAGGGAAGAGAACATTGGTAAAACATGGGTTGTATGTACTAACCCGGGAACTTCAGAGCTTCATGGTCTGCCATTGTCGAACCACTTCTCTCTTCTAGGTGGTGGTATTCTCCGCTAGATTAAGCCGTAATACGGTGTTGGTGGGATAGAGTTTAGTGTTGTGGTGTCCATATATAAGAGGCCCCATTAAATGTTGGGTAGTTGGAACTTAGTTAGTTGGAACTAACTTCATTTAATGACATTAAGGACATTACACATATAGGAGTCCACATTAAATGCGGTAAGTAGTACAACCCTATTACATAGACATGTGTTCCATTGCCAACACGACATCTACACATAACTATCACAAAAAGCGAGTGAGACAAAGGTCCTACAACAGCAAGACAGAGGTACGACAACAGCATGACAGAGGTACGACAACAGCATGACAGAGATACGACAACAGTAAGACAAAGGTCCTACAACATCGCTAAGATATAGCTCTTCACATGTGTTCCAAGTACGCGGCCTTAAGCACTTCTAGTTTCCCACTACATCCCCTCGACCCGCTCATCCAGCACAGCTACATGGCTCTCTAGTTCCAGATTTCGGATAACCAATTGTCGTACTCTTCAGCTCTTTATCTTTCTTCTGGTTGTGCCATCTTTCGGTCCATCACTTTCCACCACATTGCCATGCGACATTCCCCTTTCCTTTGGGCAGCCAAGAAAGTGCTGTATGTGGTGTCTTTGTAGAAAAAAGGGTGGGGGTGGACGACTTTACCTTAGCCGGGAGACCGCAACCACACATTGGAATGACTCCCATTCCTCCTGTATCTGCAAGAAAACATGGTCGTATGAATGGGAGTACTAAGGAAAGCATTATTTAAAGACGTAAAATGAACTCTAACCCGGAATCATTGCTTTGACCTCATTTCGCTGTTGGATACTTCTCTCTTCTGGGTGACGGAGGTTCGTTAGGTAAGCCAATTAGATTATTCGAAATATGATGAAGGAGTGATTATATGGTGGTGATGTGTGCATATATGGTGGTGATGGGATTATATGGTGGTGATTGTGTGCATATATAGGAGAACAAGGGTTACATTTTAATGAGGTTAGGTGCAACTAACCTCATTAATAGCATTAATGGCCGTTGACCTTATACAGAGGTCGTACGAACTAATATCGGAATTCTTACAAGTCCTTTAAAACTATACGGAGGCCTTTTTCGGCTATATGAAACCTCCCACGTGAAATGGTAAATACCACTTCACTTCAATCCAAAATAACAAAATATAGAAATCGAAGTTTGTTAGTACATGTACATCAATTGTTACACCCCATACGACATTCACCTGACGTATGGTGGGGTAACAGTTAGCGATACATGTCCTTTCAATACTAACAACATAACCAAATCATTTCACTTGTCGGCCCGCGAAAGCGCATCAAATTGATCAACAAGTGCTCTCTCCTTGGCGGCTTGTTCATCAGAGGCTTCCTTCGCTCAGATGTTTCTTGTACTTCTTTCGTTGTTTCATCCGAGATATGTCCCAGCAGCTTTGCATCGAGGAGTGTCTTGCTTAGCTAGCTGCAAAGGATTCTTAGTAGTTATTGGTTTCCCCTTTGTAGTCGGGGTACTGACCTATTTTGTTCACCTTGGCCAGGGTTTACCACAGGATGGGGCATCAATGATGAGTAGACTTTCTTGTATCATGCATGCCAACTCGTGTGCTTTCAAATCAATTAGTGGCCTGAGGCTCTCACACCTAATGCCCTTTCGCACGATAGCACCGAATTCTGCACTCGAGCGTACAAACTACTCCTCCTCATTCTCTACATGAGTAAGAGATCTCTAGATGATGATGTGAAAAGCATTTCGAGCTGCTCTCTTCCACCTATCTTTGATGTATATGTCAGGCAAAGTTTGAAACTTTCACACAACCAAACATCGCTAAGTGGTGCATCACTGTTAGAGCATGGCGACTGGTGGAACGCGCAGTCGTTGTGATGCGTTTCACACAAATAACTAAACAAAGCTAACAAAAGCTAGGGTAGATCGTATTCCAAGGGGTCTTCTAAGATTGATACTTCAAAACTGGCAAAATACTCGAATCAGACAAGTTGTGCGTGGTGTGAGTTCACGACTTCTAATTCTAAGAAATGCAGAGAAATTAAAACAAATTAAACTAAAGCAGATTGGAAATTAGGGTTTGAAAACAGAGATGACAAACGAACTTAGGACTTTGAATCCCCCTTCGTTCCCAGAGCATTGGCAATCAACAGATCAGCGGATTTCGATTCCCATTCAATCAATTCTAAGAACACCATAACTCCTTACCCTTGGGGTTAAGACCGGCGAAGTTCGTTATCCGTTCTAGCTCCAAGATTAATTAGTCGCCTGGGTACGGTCCCCTCTCGCAAGCTTAACTTAACTGGTGATATTACTAATGAATTATGAGTTACTCTTGCATGGATTAACCCAACCGGTTTACGAAAGGCACGCTCCAATTATAAGAATAATTGTTCAATTTGATGTTTAAAGTAACGGCGACCCTCGTTCTATCCTTAGCTTACCAGAATCTAATTTAGGTGATCAATCCAGACAAGAAACATGAACAATGAAAAAACAAATCAAACATGAATGAGAAACTGATTAATTTTTTCGAATCAATAACCGCCGATCCGTGACCGCTTTAAAGCCCGGGTCATTAGGGTTCATCTGTCTAAGCTCTAAGAGTTTAGCTATCATGTTTATCCAAAAGAATCAAAGACAAAGAAAGGTTCTCCTTCAGGGAAAAAACAGAAAAGAATCTGAAAAACCTAATTTAGACGCTCGGCAGACTTCGATCTTCGGTAAACTCACTCCTAGCTCTGGTTCTCCGAGATGAAAGGGATGGCGTCACGACTCTTTCCGGCTCTTCGAACTCTAATCTTCACCCCAGAACTCAGAGAATCGTGGATTCGATCACGGAAGTGTATTTGCGGTAAATTTTGTGGTCTCTTATGGGGGTTTTTCTTATTGGGGCCCGGGTTTAAGTATTTATCTAACCCTAATCAGCCGGATTTCTTTAATTTTTTTCGTTTAAAAAAATTGAAGGATTTTTGACAAAAAATTCCTTGCAAATGAGGGGTTGCCGGGCTGATCTCCTGGACTTCATTTGGGTCGAAGATTTGTCATTTCGCCGAAAATTCCTTCAGTTGCCAACGCGATTTGTGATGATATTTGGCCGAAAAGGGGTTTTTCGGTGAAAATTCCCTTTTAATCGGGCGGAATTTTTTGAACTTGATTGGCTCCTTTGATCGGTTCGGGGTTCAGTCCTCGATGTTCCAAGCCTTGCAGGTCCTTGGTTTTTTCTTATTCGACGGCAAAAACCTGTGCTAACATAAAAACCTAGAAAACCATCAAATAGCCGAAAAAGGCCAGGAAAACAAAGGCACGAGATAGGGCAATCGATTTGAATTTCGTTATTCTACCCTAAAAAAACCCTGTCTTAAGAAAGAAATGTCGCTTAAATGGGTGATAATCAGTCAAATTCGGTTTTCATCAGGAATAGAAGAAAATTGTCCCCCACCACTTGCAGTCACATACAACCCTCCGCCCTCCCATTGGCATTGACCACCCGATCATCTAGCGTTGTCCCTCGTGCCATTTTACACTGTGGGAAGGATACAATGTTTGAGTTGCCTACCTTGTACGAGTTCCATCGGTACTCCATAATTCTGCGTACTGTTTAGAACATGGCGAACAATGTTGGTGGGTATTCAGTCGGGCCCCCTCATACGACAGGGGCTGTATTGTGGGGGTTGTTGGAAGGCATGGAGTTCCTAGCGCATTTTCAGCCCCTTGTCGGGCCCGGGGTTTCTGCTGTCTACCTTTCCCGAGGGGGGAAAAAAGGGGAAAATAAGAATTTGAAAACATTTGTAAGACATCTGTAAGCAATTTGTAAAAACATCTGTAAGATATTTGTAAGACATTTGTATTTCTTTGTTAAGACATTTGTAACAGTGGTAATACAAGTATAACAGTCCTGGGTACTCTTACTTCGAAAGGGGGGGAGAAGTCGATCCTGCTATATTTGTTTCAAAAATCCCCATACAACCGCCCTTGCACGATTAAACTAAAATGCGTTGAACCTTCCAGCAGTGTAATGATTTTCCTCACCCATGCCGAAGACCCTTGTCCGAAACCGAAGTATATACGCACACACCGATGGCCCGTGCCCCATGACCGGGAAGCATTCCTTGATCATACACGCCCACACAAAAGTCAAAATCTTGTACAGTGTCACATTGTAGAACAGAACAAAGTCTACGCACAAATTCTTGAGTGAAAAAATGACCCTGATTCTTCTTGGCGTTTTGAAGTATATGGAACAGCACAGACCTGGAACACATTAGGCTTTCCTCTCTTAAAGCTTCGGCCATTGCAGGCATCTTGGGGTTTGGTGAGTGGTCTCCGGGTTCTTGCCCTTCATGATCTTGGAATGTCCGGAACAACCATTGGAATGACTCCGCTGTCATACAACAACATGCTCTGAGATTAAAATTTGGTGGTGATTATTGAATCCCACGAAAAGGCTGCGCGAAAAAAAGAGAGTCCATTAATGAATATATTGTATGCTCTGACATTGAAAACAAAATACGACAATATTACGACCCCAGTCAACACAAAACTATGGGCACATATACGAAACCCTAACACTAACTAGTGGGGGTACTACTACAACACTAAGAAAACCTAATAAACAGTAATACAACACCAATAGTTCTTCCAAGTGATTACATTTGTCGTTGGGTTTTGTATGTTGTGTCGAAGGTGATTGAGTCACCAAAACACGCTGTCACTCTCATCCTCGAATGGGCCCAGAAGTTTTCGCAATACGCTTTTTTGGTCCATCCATTGCCCAGAAAAGGGGCCAATTTTTTTTCGTCTTTACCGAAATTTTGGGGGGGGGGGGGTTGGGGATTCCCGCGATAGAGTAACTTTTCTCCCTGAACTTGTTCAAAAATTTTTTTGTCCTTTTTTGTGCATCCCACTTTACTTCGCCCCCACTGTTTGAAAAAAGATTTTTAAAAAGACCAAAATCCTATGCACTACCGTTTTAATAATGCCAGGCCCCCTAGCACGGTCCAAAGCATTTTTCCCAATGGTTGACTTGAGGGGGGCTGGGGGTTGTGATCCCCCGATCCATGATTTCTTTGTCTGTCAGTCCCTCCATAAAAAACCGTTTTTTCTAAACCCCCATTTTTTTCCACGTGCACCGTTGTTCTCCCTTAGCAGAGGGGTCCTTTACTGCTTCCCAAATTTTGGCCCGGGGTTTTCACGCCCCTTTCGAACCCCCTACGCCGATAATGTAACGAGTTAGCCCCCCATATTTTTCACCCTTCCTGCCATAAGGGTTGGGACATTTTTTTTATGGCGAAAAAACCTTTCAGGTGCATAGTTAAAATTAGGTGATGTTTGCTGTTAAAATGGTGGAACCAAATTCCCAACCTTTCCATTTTTGGTGGGAAGGCTTCCCCTGAAAAAATTTGGGTGTTTTACAAAATTACAAAAATTGTGTTTTTCAACCTCGTACTAACTATTTGAATGGGTCAACAATATTTTTACATTGCGTCTAACGGTACTGAGGGTTTTAAACCAACTCAAACTCATAATAACTGCGATAATAATTCGACATAACGGGGCAACATTTGTTTTTTGGGTTTTTGGTTTCCCCAAAACACAAATGTTATTAATGCAAGGGGAAAAATTTTAAAATGCTATGACCAAAAAATACTTTAGCGCTCAAAGGGGGCAGAGAAATTTTATGGAGTTGTTGGGTTGTTAGCGCAATTCAATAGTACTAAAACCTTCATGACGGGTTCGCAGGGATTTCCCTTTTTTTGGGGAGTTTTTCCTTTCACGGGATACTCGTATCATTTTCCTCTCGTCGACCCAAACCCGCTTCGGGGCCTCCTTCCCCTTTTCCCCCTCCGCTAATATAGGGGGAGGGGGGAAGAGCCGGGGATTGGCCTTTTGTTTAGAAAATTGTGGTAGGTTGGGGCAAAAAGGGAAATTTTTTACCCCGTGAAAGAGGGAATGAAGACAGGGAAAAAAAAAAAGCAAGGGGAAAAGGGAAAAGATAAAGGGGATAGAGAGAAGGTTTTGAGTACGTTCCCCAAAAGGGTCCCCAAAACTGGGGTTTTCCGGCACATTGCCTTTTCCCGCCAAATTTTTTAACCATGGTATTCCCGGAAAATGCACCAACACAGGCTATTGCTTTTATTTCCCCCAGGGACTATTCTCCAAAACCACCCTCGGCTCAGAATTGTTTGCTTTAAAATTTATTATTTTCCCCCAATACCCGGGGACAAACCGCCGGCAAACCTCCTTCACGGGGGCGCCCATCCTCTTGACAAAAAATTTTGTGGGGGCAATTTTTTAGCACATTTAACATTCTCTTTGACCTTTACAAAGCAAGTTCCCCTCTCCCTACTCTCCACAAAATGAAAAAACATAGGAAGAGGCTTCAAAAATAAATCTCCACCAACACCCTTTATAAACATGTTCTTTTCAGCCTATCCACTCCTTGTTCTTGAAATAACTTACGGGATAGCCCCAAAAAACTTTTCCGGACCTGAGACCCCGAGTTTGGGAACTTAAATAGTGGGGAATCCTAAATGAAACATTTGAAAGGCCCAGTTTGGGATAAAACCGATTTTGAATTAGAAAATTTTGCTTGGACCCCTTGGGGTTTAAAAAACCCGAGGGGTTTTAATTTTGAATCAAATGGTTTAATTCGTGGATTTATTAACTAGCTTAAAGTTATAATTTTTGGGTTTTAACCTCGGGTCAGGGTTCAAAACTGTTTTTGGGTTGAGCTAAGAAAACCCCGGGTTTAAATAGGCCATTTGGCTCTTTAAAACTAGTCGGGTCGGGGTTGAATTTGTATTGGGAAGAAGGGGGGCCTTTGGCGTGTAGGGGAGAAAGGGGAGCGGGTTTTGGGGGGCAGCTGAGGGAGTCTCAAGGGGGGGGTTTGGGCTTGACCTCTTTCAAGTGAAGTGGGGAGGGGGGGGCCTAACCCATCGGGTTTTGGGTCAAAAGGGGGGAAAAGGGGGAGATTTCAGTTTGGGGGGAGCGATCTGGGTCGGGAAAATGAAAGAAAAATGGGGGCGGTTTGGGTGATTGAAATTCCCCGGGAGGCCTTGGGGGGGTGAACAGAAAAAAGAAAAAGGAAGATTAGGGTGAAAAGAAAAAGGGAAAAAAGCTTAAACTTAAAAAGAAGAAACAGTTTAAAAATTTGTAAATTTCATTCAAATCGTACGAGCCCCTCTCGGTTTATCTAGCGTTTTTTCAAATAAGAGCCAACAATGCAGGAAAAAAAGGGCAGAGTAGCCTTGCTGTTTAGAATAACAACAAAAACGAGCGGGGGGAAATTTTTTAAAATAGTCACCACCTCAAAAGGAAAAACAGGCACAATTAAAATTAAAAGAAATTAAAAATAAATCCTCGTATTAAAACCCTTCCCCTTGCTTTGACTTGTCTAAATTAATTCAAGCACTTTAAAAAATGAATCTCCTAGCAGAGAAGTCATCCTAAAACCCCTTACCCTTCTCAAAACCCGGTCTAAAAATATTGCGAGCATCTTTCCTAAAAGTAGCGGGGGAAATTACATAACCAAAGGGGAAATACGACGAAAAGCAAACGTCCCGAACGGGTTTTGAAGGTTTCTTCTTTGACACAATAAATGGGGATCGAAAGTAACCGACATCCCGTCTAAGAAGCAGTATATCAGACCCCCAACGTTCAAGCATCGAAAATTACGGAAGGGGGGAAGTGACCCCTTCTTGGTGGCTCATTAGTGGGTCGTAACATCGGGGGACTCTCCCCCGTAACTGTTCGGGGGGGAATGGTTCACCCCTTTGGTTAGGGAGACGGGGTTTTCCTCCTTCTCGGAAAAATTGGTGGCTGACCCAAGGACTTTGGGCGAGGGGATAGATGTACC
>JAVBHU010000978.1:0-12899 GCA_034768395.1 Linum lewisii | reverse complement strand
GACTCTATATAATGAGACTCAGACTTGCTGTTTAGAACTCACGCAGCCTCGCAGTGAGTACATAGCGAACTATTCTTTCGCCTTTTACTAAAGAATACCGTGTACGCTCTGCTTTTAAGAGGCATACGTCTATTTTTGGAGGGTTTGTTTCTTTTGGAACAAGCCCAACAATGTTTTAGTATGTAACTTTTGGTTATGAATTTTAAACCTAACAGGAGTAGTGGAATGGAAAGAAAGATAAGTAGCAATGTGATGAATTTGTTTACCACTGAGAGATTTAGCGTCTGTGAGAGTTTTACATCCTTTTGCAATTAAATGCATTTTGACTTTTTTGTTTTCTGATTATGGGGTAGTAAGAGCATGCAACTTTTTCATGCTGGCTCGTATACTTTGGTTTAGTCTTATACCACATTGGAAGATAATAGCAGTTGGAGAAGGAGAAAGTAGTATAAAATACAAGTAACGTGCAACCTAGAAACATACTTACCTGGATGGGATCTACAAGCGATCAAGAAGGCTTGTGGTCTAGGCTAGTGACCTCCATTGCACATTAAGGAGGGGCGCTGGGCTAAGGTCTCCTCAAAGTAGGAGAGCCTACGTCATAATTTGTTGCTGTGGGGGCCTGTGTTCGCGCGGCCCCTACCCCAATCATCTTAGTTCAAACTTCATTTTTTGTAATTTCAAGGTATATATGTCACTAACGGTTCAGCATAAAAATATGTAGGGTTTGTTTGGTATTATTCATTATCCTTTTCTTAATTGAATGATTGTAAATAATGCAAGTAGTATTCTGTGATGTGCTTATGAACCATGGCTTATGGATTTGAAGTTGTGTAATCAGACAACACAAGCTTCTTGTTTGTCAGGTCATGGGAGCTTACCTTGAAAAGCTTCTTGGGGCAAAGTCATTTGCTGTTTATTCAATTGCAGAATCAGATGCTGATAATAGAACTTGGTTTCTTTGTTAAAAGAAGGCTGAGTATTTTGTCAAAATATATGTTTGTTGATGCAACCCAGGTTTGTTCATATTGTTATTATTTGCTTCTTCTTTCTTCTCAGAACTTGTATTAATTATTTTGAGTTCCATATCTATCTATCTCAAGCATCATGCTGATTCTGCTTGATGTACCACATTCAAGAATGCTGGTATAAGCATACCTTTCTCGGCCTTTTGGCTAAGATCAAGTGTAGTATTTATTCTTATCAGTTTAATATCTGAAATGTGAGCCAATGGCTCACACAATATTAAATTAATTTTTTTAGGGGGAGATTTCCACTACTAGAGCTTGCTCTAGGGAAGTTTCATGTGTTGCTCATGCGTTGCACTATTGTAAGGGCCTGGCGCACCCCACCAATTTTAGTTAGGCGTCGTTTGGTATAGGGGATTGAGAATTAGGGGAAATATGGAAAAAGGAGAATGGTGGAAAAGTGGAGGATGTTAAATTACATTGTTTGTTATGTATATTTGGTAAAGAAAATAGTAGGGGAAGACAGTGGGTCCCATTATTCTATTTGGGGGAAGTCAGAATTTCTGATAAAAGTAGAAATTGTCAGAATACACATTTGGAGACAATAAGAAACTTTGGGTATCTGAAATACAAAACTCTAACTCCATTAGACAGTAAACAAACAAGGATATCTCAGAATACAGAGTTTCCAAAAAACTCAGCTGGATTTCCCTTATACCAAACGACCCCTTAAATCATTCTACTTGGTTTGGAAATTTTCTAAAATATATGTCACATTATTTACGGTTTCGAAATTTGGAGAAAATCTAAGCATTTAAACTAAAATATTGTATTCAGTTTTTGACCATTTCTATGATGGTTAACGAAAAGGCTAGCATTCTCCAGTTTTCTAAAGGTAAAATGAGCAAAACAATGTCGATTCTGCATTTTTCTAAAGGTAAAATGACCATTTTAGATGAGAATTCTGCACTTTTATATGCATTTCTGCAGTTAAAATGAGCCAAACACTGTGAGTTCTAAGGTTAAAATGACCATTTTAGATGAGAATTCTGCACTTTTATATGCATTTCTGCAGTTAAAATGAGCCAAACACTGTGAGTTCTGTAATTCTAATTTTCTGCAGTCCCAAATCAACAACGATGTGTAGAATTCTGCATTTTCTGCACTTTAATGTGCATTTCTGCAGTCAAAATGAACCAAACATAGTAATTTTTTACCTACAGAATGGTGCATATTATCATGTAATTTTCACCTTGCTTGCAGTTTTCAAGTAGAATTAGAATATTGAATTGATATTAGAGCCGAGGACTTACAATGTCATGACTGCAGATGAGTGCTTGTTCTTCCACCTAAATCCATGATCAAAGACAGCACATGTTTATTGCAAGTCGTCGAATATCTCACGATAGACCATGTTCTTGGTAGTAGAGTCAAAATTTGTCCCTGAATCTCCTATCAAAATGTGTAATCCATCAGCAGATCGAACCCTCGAAACTGCCACATATAATTGGCCATGTGAGAAGACTGGCTTAGGTAGATAGATACCCACACAATCCATTGTTTGACCTTGGCTCTTGTTTATAGTCATAGAATAACAAGTTCTAACAGGAAATTGTCTGCGTCTTAGTGTGAAAGGCCACCGATGTTCGGTAATTTCAAGCACGATTCGAGGAATGACAACCATGGTACCTTCAAAGAAGCCGCCAATCACAATGCCTTGGAGGACATGATGACCAAGTTTGGTGATAAGAACTCTTGTCCCGTTGCATAATCCAAGCGAAGTATTTAAGTTTCGTAGTATCATGATTGATATGTATTCCTTGAGGGTTATGGCATTCAGGGACTCCACTGAAGGATAAGGTATTAAAGAACTCAGGTGGGTATGTTGTTTCAATAGATGGGGAAGCATTTCCTTCGGGGACAAGCGTATCCAAGCTGAAGTAGGTCCTTTGCTCTTTGGCATTAATGACATAATGTGGTCATTCAGCTTAGACACAACTTTATTTGTTGGAGGCCACTAGCCTAGACCACAAATCGATTATCAAGCAAAACACCTGACCTATTGATAAAAAGATTTTACCAAGGTCGTATTCCACGGGGTCCTCTCATAAACCAATACTCACACTTCTCATAGACGGTCTAGACATTTGAAATTGGTTTGGTTTGATTGAGAAAATCAGAAACAAAGGCAAAGAAATGCAATACTAACAAAGATTAAGCAAGAGAGAAAGGTGGCTCAAATCAAAGACAAAGTGGTTCTCTTGGTGGGTAGTTTCATCATGCTCAAGATGACTAATTGAACAAACAAGCCAATTAAGATCGAGTTTGCATTCGGATGACCATGCATTTCACTTCTATAGACTCAATGAACTCTCGTAGCACCTAATCCCTATCCTAATACCACTCAACTTAGGCTCTCGCTTGGTCGTATTCCACGGGGTCCTCTTATAAACCAATACTCACACTTCTCGTAGACGGTCTAGACATTTGAAATTGGTTTGGTTTGGTTGAGAAAATCATTAAGTCATATGTTACATATTTTTTGAATTCATACATCTTAGGAACTACTAAATCACCATGCCTATTGAATATGTCTGGTGGGTCAGCAGCCCATGCTTCTTGTCCTTGTCAGTTTCCTTAACATCAATTCTCTATTTGGCTTTTGCTTATTTTACAATCTACTAGTCATGGTGCAGTGTCAACATAAGTATGTTTTTTTACAGGTCTTCTTTCACTTTAACCAAGTTCCTTTTGAGGTGTTGAAATTAGTTTTCAAAGTGGTGTTTTCCCTCTTCCTCCACTCACTTTTTACTCTTCTTAAGTCTTGGTGAACACACCACCAACCCACACGAACAGCTACGAGCACACCCAATTCATCAACCTCGGTGTAAAGGTATAAGCCTCTCTCAGTTGCTCTATCCCAACTTCCAATACTACGTGTGTTTCCACCGATTGTTAATACATTAGTTGTATGTTTTATGTTCATTCATTAGGCTCAAGAACATTCTATGGTATTTGTTGCCAATGTGTGGGAGGGTTACTGTGCCACTCTTGCAACAAACACCACCTTACCTTGATGGTTTGCTTGCTTTATCTGATGGTCAATCATCCAAGCATTTCAGGACTCATTCTCGCTCTTATAATGCATCATTTTCATTCACTTCGTTTGGGACTAAGATTGGTAATCGCATCTTGAACTCGCGTAGACCGTTATCCCTTGTCTTGTGCGGTGAAAACTACCATCTTGTGGGATCTTTGCTCCCTCTTCCTGGTCAACCGCCCAAATATGCTCAGTCATATGTCTTTGACCCATCCAAGGAGGTTGATCATCGATTTGTGAATTTCTCGGGACCTAACAGGCAACTCCCTCCCACAATCACGAATGGGCTTCAGTTAATGTTGGATGAAACTAATGTTTTGGTCCAATCTTTCAGGAGGATTCGCGACAGCCTATCAAATTCTGAAAACAATAACTTGCGACTTTGCATTGTTGGTAGTCGTGTTGTTGGTACAAGGCAATACGAATTGCCAACAGGGCTTGAGCTCGCTGGTCTAATTCTCGACGACTTCCACCCAACCCGCGAGGAACGCAACATCATTGTGAACTCACGCCATGCCGGCTCCTTCGTATAAAAAAATTAAATCCAAAATATGATGCTCTACATTTCCCGCTTTTGTTCCCTCATGGTAGGATGGATTCCATCTCGGCATAGTTTGTGATACTCGTCATGTTCCTAACACCCGCAAGGAGAGCACGTCACACGTCGTGAATATTATTTCTTGCAGTACAGAGATTCTGAGGGAACAACGCTGATTCGAGGAGGTAAAGTTCTACAGCATTTCCACATTGATGTCTGGACGACAATTGAAGAAGATCGACTACGGTATGTTCGAGATCACCAAAAAGAACTTCGTGCTGACATATACAAAGGGCTTTTGGAAGCTTTTCAGCAGGGAGATCATAACATTGGGGGCATGGGCAATGTCATTTGGCCTTCAACTTTTACAGGTAAGTGATGCTACTATTTTTGCCTCTACTCTGATTGGCATCTTAGGGGTCTACACTAATGATTCTTTTGTTCCATCAAATTGAGTCATTGGATCAGAATTCTACACTTTTATGAGCATTTATACAGCTAAGATGAGTATTGAGCATTTCTGAAGTTAAAACAAACATTAAGATGAGAATTCAACACTTTTATGTGCACTTCTGCTGTTAAAATGAGCCAAACATAGTCAACTCTGCACTTATTTGCAGTCCCACTGCACTTTCCTAAAGTTAAGATGACCACTATAGATGAAAATTCTGCATTTAAATGAGCCAAACAATGCCAATTATAAAATTCTGCATTGTCTTTGTACAACAGCCTTTTTCAACAGGAAAAGTATAAAATTCTGCATTTTTTTCATTTTTCTGCAGTCCTATTCTTCCGACTAAAGAATTCCTCGCTAAAACTCATCTCCTGTTTTTGTGCTTGATGATGCAAACGTGATGCATGTAGGTGGTCCTCGCTATATGCATCAACTCTACCTTGATGCCACGACAATATGTTTATGCTTCGGAAATCCAGATTTGTTCATTACTTCCACCTGTAATTCTCAGTGGCTAGAGATACCCAACAGTTTTAGTGACATAGTTGGACTAAAGAGCGAGGACAAGCCAATGATTGTTGCATGGGTGTTTAATCTTAAACTCAAAGCTCTGAAAAACGATATTAAAAAGAGGCAGTATTTTGGTCGCTCTATAGCTGGTTATTACTTTCAAAACTTTGAAATTCAGTTGCTCAATTCAAATGTGTGCTTCAACGTCTTACCGTCATATTGTTTTGCAGACATCAGCACCGTCGAGTTTCAAAAGAGAGGATTGCCTCATGTACATATTCTGCTTTGGTTATGTCAAGAGTCAAAAATTTCGGAACCATGGCAAATCGATGAGGCCATTTCAGCAGAACTTCCTCATCCTTCTATTGATCCCCAGGGATTTTCTGCTGTTACGAAGTTCATGGTCCATGGCCCTTATGGTGATGACCGACCTAATTCACCATGTATGGTGTTCGGCCAATGCAAGAAAAAATTTCCAAAGACATTCTGCTATGAGACAACCTACGATGACAATGGTTATGTCACATACAAGCGACGTGACACAGGGATCGTTGTTGATAGGTGATGTGACTTCATTTAGTGCATTTTGAGCCTATGATTGACCTATGAAATGCCCGTGTTTGATCGTGAGATGCCATGCTCTATATGCTTTTATTGATATTTTGCGCAAAACGTCCATTTGTTGTCCGATTGCCACTTTGGAGCCGAATTCGTGGTCTATTGGAGTTACCTATGTGCACTTTCAGGTTTTGGAATCGAAGTACGGATGACAAGGAGCACATAGGAGAAAACGGGAGGTCAATTGAAGTCCGGACGAGGGATCTATGGCCATTGCAAGTTCGGGATTTATGCAGAGTGCAGGGTGCACACCGTGCAGTGGTGCACCCCGTGCACTACCCCTATAAATACCCGCGTTTTTGGCCATTTTGGGGCATTCTTGGATCTCTCTTGAACCTAAACACATACCCACGAACCCTCAAACCCTAGAACACATTTTTGGAGCAATTTGGAGCCATTGGAGCTAGGATTAAAGCCAACAAACCTTGGGAGTAGTGCTTACAAGTGGAGAAGTGAAGATCATCTCAAGGATTCATCCATGGTGTTCTTGGTGACCATTCTTCCTTCTTTTCTCTTTACTCCCTTGGTCATGTGTGGCTGAGTTTCTAGGGTTCATCTTGGATGGGTAGATTAGTTGTGCTATGATAGAGGGATGATTGTATAGAACTTGCCATGATTGATCTTGGTTGTATGAGGATGATTCCTAGATTTGTTCTTAATGCCATTTTATGCCATGTTTGCTTGATTTGGTCCATTCAATGTGATTTGATGCATGAGAGTGCTTGGATTTCATAGATTGTAGGTCTAGGGATTGAAGTGAGTGTGTTCTAAGAGATTAGATCATCTTGTTTCAACCATTTTCACTTGATTTCTCTCTTGGGCATTTTATCGAACACTTGGTGTGCATGTGAATTTTCATTCAATTGAGTTTGAAAAGGCTTTTTGGTGAATCTCTTAGTGTTAGGGCATTGATATGAGAGTGTTGTGCCTAGCCTTGTGGTCATAGAGTCTTAAGAGAGGATCTTGTGTCTTGGCATTTCATCAAACACTTAGAATGCATCCTTTTTCACTTAGCTTGAGAGCGAGAGCCTAAGTTGAATGGTATTAGGATAGGGATTAGGTGCTACGAGAGTGCATTGAGTCTATAAAAATGAAATGCATGGTCATCCGAATGCAAACTCGATCTTAATTGGCTTGTTTGTTCAATTAGTCATCTTGAGCATGATGAAACTACCCACCAAGAGAACCCCTTTGTCTTTGATTTGAGCCACCTTTCTCTCTTGCTTAATCTTTGTTAGTATTGCATTTCTTTGCCTTTGTTTCTGATTTTCTCAATCAAACCAAACCAATTTCAAATGTCTAGACCGTCTATGAGAAGTGTGAGTATTGGTTTATGAGAGGACCCCGTGGAATACGACCAAGCGAGAGCCTAAGTTGAGTGGTATTAGGATAGGGATTAGGTGCTACGAGAGTTCATTGAGTCTATAGAAGTGAAATGCATGGTCATCCGAATGCAAACTCGATCTTAATTGGCTTGTTTGTTCAATTAGTCATCTTGAGCATGATGAAACTACCCACCAAGAGAACCCCTTTGTCTTTGATTTGAACCACCTTTCTCTCTTGCTTAATCTTTGTTAGTATTGCATTTCTTTGCCTTTGTTTCTGATTTTCTCAATCAAACCAAACCAATTTCAAATGTCTAGACCGTCTATGAGAAGTGTGAGTATTGGTTTATAAGAGGACCCCGTGGAATACGACCAAGCGAGAGTCTAAGTCTACAAACATATACAAGCATTTTAGCTTTTTCCCTATTGCCACCTAGGATTCTCCATGCTTCTCCTTAATTTTAGGGAATGAGCCAATCAATGAAATTTTATAAATTTATTTTGAATAAAAACATTTTTTAATAAAGGTGATAATTTCTTAGACACTACGAGACTCGAACCACAACCTCAAAGATAAAAGTATTACAATTTACCAGCTAAGCTAGACAAACTTATTTATAATTACATTAAAATGTTAAACCACATTGCTCCTTGATATTTTATCGTACAAATTGAAACACATTTCACCCTTAATGGTTTGCACATTCATTAATTGTATGATAACCAATAATTTATTGTAGAAATACACTAACAAGTTGAATAGATAGCAGAGTGAATGAATTATGATAATAATTTATTCATATAGTTTAATATGATATGATGATACTTTTTTTTAATTGGCTTCGTGTTTTTTTAATAATCAGGCTCTAACACTCTGTGTAGAATAATTAAATCATTATATTGAAAAATGTATTTGCTCATGGAAATTTTCAAGCTAACTAATTCATTGATTTTTTTAGTACCAAAAAAAATATTCATTGATTTTTTTGTCGTAGCACTCCTTGGTGGGAGTGAGCTATAGATCGTGAACCAACCAACCTAGGAGAAAAAACTAATTCATTGATTAATTCCCTTAAAAAAGTCATTGATTAATTGGTCAATATCAAATTTCATATAGTTAAAAAAAATATGAATATTTAAAAGAAGTATTTTTTCAATTAATATATCTATTGAGTTACAAAAAATTCAAGAAATAAAGTTGTACCTCATTAACATCAATAGTGAGTGCGATCATGAGTGTATACAAGTATGAGTCATGAGAACGTAAGTAAAACGATTTACATGTCATTAAGTATTAACAAATTTAAAGTATTGATCGAGTTGATCAGTTTGAATTGAGCGAATTCATTAAACATAAATACATTCATATAACATGATTATTATTTTCAAATTATTTTAAATTTGAAAGGGCCAATTGAATTTTTTTTAATTATGTTTAACTATTCCTCAATTTTTTTTAGTGATGGTTTCTTTAGTCTCCGCTTTATTCATTTGCAAGTGTTTTGAGATAGTTGTAATTTTGTCTACCATTTGTATTGAACGAAATTTTGTTGGTAAATTATTTGAAAGACCCCAAGTTTGGTAAGTCATTAAATCATTTGATCAAGGATCAAACAACTTAAATTTTAATATTTATGAATATTTAATAAAATTATTTGTCTATTAACTTATTGATATAGACAAAACATTAATGGTGAATGAGGTCATGAGTGTATAAGAGTATGAGTAATGAGATCGTAAATAAAACGGGTTACATGTCATCAACGACTAACAAATTCAGAGTATTGATTGAGTTGACTTAGTTTGAATTGGACATATTCATTAAATCTAAACGCATTCATATAACATGATCCTTATTTTCAAATTCTTTTAAGTTATAAAAGGCCAGTTGATGTTTCATTTTTATTATGTTTAACTAATCCTCAATAATATTTTTAAAGTGATTGTTTCTTTAGTCTTGACTTTATTTGTTTGCAAATGCTTCGAGAAAGTTGTAATTTTATTTTTCATTTCTTTTGAACTAACTTTTGTTTATAAAGTTTGTGAAGAACTCCAAGTTTGGTAAGACATTAATTAATTTGATCAAGGATTAAACTTTATAATTTTAAAATTTTATGAATATTAAAGAGAATTATTTTTCAATTAATATTTATTGATCTAGAGAAAACTGTAGAAATAAGGTGGTACATTAGTAAGATCAATGGTGACTGAGGTTATGAGTGTATCGTAAGTAAACCAGATTACATGTCATTAACTATTAACAAATCGAGAGTATTTATCAAGTTGAGTTAGTTTGAATTGGGCATATTCATTAAACTTAAATACATTCATATAACAATATATTTATTTTCAATTTTTTAAAAGTTTTAACGGGCCAATATAATCGAGGTTTCATTTTCATTATGTGCAACTATTCAACAAAATAATTTTTTTACAATGATGATTTCTTTAGTCTCGACTTTATTTGTTTGAAATGCTTCGAGAAAGTTATAATTTTAATTTTCATTTGTATTGAACTAACTTTGGTTGATAAATTATTTGAAGGACTCCATGTTTGGTAAGACATTAATTAATTTAATCAAGGTTCAAGCTGCATAAATTATAAAAATGTACGAATATTTAAGAGAATTATTTTTTAATTAATATATTTATTAATATAAAAAAATTGAAGAGATAAGGTTCGACCTTAATGGTGAGTAAGTCATGAGTGTATAAGAGTATGAGTCATAGGATCGCAAGTAAAACAAGGTTACATGTCATTAACTATTAAAAAATTGAGAGTATTGATCGAGTTGAGTTAGTTTCAGATGGGCATATTCATTAAGTCTAAATACATTGATTCTTATTTTCAAATTCATTTAAGTTTTAAAAGGACAATTGAGGTTTCATTTTTCATTATGTTCAACTATTACTATTTTTTTTTTTTACAATGATAGCTTATTTAGTCTCCACTTAATTCATTTGCAAATGCTTCAAGAGATTGCAAAATATATATATATATATATATATATATATATATATATATATATATATATATATATATATATATATATATATTGTGTTGAATTGGCTTTTGTTGGAAAATTATTTGAAGGACTCAAAGTTTGCGTTAATTAATTTGATCATGGATCAAGCTGCATAAATTTTTAAAAATCATGAACATTTAAGAGAATTATTTTCAATTAATATATTTATTGATCTAGGAGAAAACTAAAAAATAAGGTTGTATCTTAGTAAGATCAATGGTGTGTGAGATCATGAGTGTTTAAGAGTATGAGTCATGAGACTGTAAGTAAAACGGGTTACATGTCATTAACTATTAACAAATTTAGAGTATTGACCGAGTTTATTAGTTTGAATTAAGCATATTCATAAAATCGAAATATATTCATATAACACGATCATTATTTCCAAATTCCTTTAAGTTTTAATAGGCCAATTGAGGTTCCAATTTTCTTTATGTTTAACTATTCCTCAATTTTTTTTACAATGATGGTTTCTTTAACCTCGACTTTATTGGTTTTTAAAGGTTTCGAGAGAGTTGCAATTTTTTTCATTTATCTTGAACGGATTTTGTTGGTAAAGTATTTGAAAATTCATATTGGTTTAGAGGACATCACTTATTTGAAAGTTTGTTTAAATAAAAATTATAATTTTAAGATATTTTATCCTTTGTAATGATCATAAATGAAGCTATTTTATTTTAGTATGTAATTAAAATTAATTAATGTCCAAAATATCCTATAAGTAATCACAATATTCAATTTAAATATAATATATTTTTTGGTATCGTATTATCCGGCTATTATATGAGAATATAAAATTAGAGAGATATAATTTATAACTCTCTCCTTAATAATAGGATACTAACCTATCATATAATTTTGTTTCTACTGATTTTAATTTTTTCAATTAATTAATAATTAAAATTCCAAATATTTTTTATACATGATGAAATTTTGGAAAAAGTACACTTCCCCATTGAAGTAAGATTAATTAAAATTATCAAAGTATTTTTTAAAAAATAATGTGAAACCCACTTTTTAATTTTAGGTTATTTCTATATTTTCTATTTTAAATTGTTTAATATCTCAACTATGTAATATGTTAACTAATTTGACCCATTGAGTGTTCGTTTAATTTTAATCATTTAATTTAAATTTTTTGTTAATTTAAAATTACTAAAAATAAAATTAAATCTGTCATGGTAATTTTTTTTTTACTAATTATACTAAATAAATAATTGAAATATAACATATCGGCCAACGGGCCGAAAAAATGCTAGTTGAGTGGTATTAGGATAGGGATTAGGTGCTACGAGAGTTCATTGAGTCTATAGAAGTGAAATGCATGGTCATCCGAATGCAAACTCGATCTTAATTGGCTTGTTTGTTCAATTAGTCATCTTGAGCATGATGAAACTACCCACCAAGAGAACCCCTTTGTCTTTGATTTGAGCCACCTTTCTCTCTTGCTTAATCTTTGTTAGTATTGCATTTCTTTGCCTTTGTTTCTGATTTTCTCAATCAAACCAAACCAATTTCAAATGTCTAGACCGTCTATGAGAAGTGTGAGTATTGGTTTATGAGAGGACCCCGTGGAATACGACCTTGGTAAAATTTTTTATCAATAGGTCAGGTGTTTTGCTTGATAATCGATTTGTGGTCTAGGCTAGTGGCCTCCAACAAATAAAGTTGTGTCTAAGCTGAATGACCACATTATGTCATTAATGCCAAGAGAGCAAAGGACCTACTTCAGCTTGGATACGCTTGTCCCCGAAGGAAATGCTTCCCCATCTATTGAAACAACATACCCACCTGAGTTCTTTAATACCTTATCCTTAAGTGGAGTCCCTGAATGCCATAACCCTCAAGGAATACATACCAATCATGATACTACGAAACTTAAATACTTCGCTTGGATTATGCAACGGGACAAGAGTTCTTATCACCAAACTTGGTCATCATGTCCTCCAAGGCATTGTGATTGGCGGCTTTTTGAAGGTACCATGGTTGTCATTCCTCGAATCGTGCTTGAAATTACCGAACATCGGTGGCCTTTCACACTAAGACGCAGACAATTTCCTGTTAGAACTTGTTATTCTATGACTATAAACAAGAGCCAAGGTCAAACAATGGATTGTGTGGGTATCTATCTACCTAAGCCAGTCTTCTCACATGGCCAATTATATGTGGCAGTTTCGAGGGTTCGATCTGCTGATGGATTACACATTTTGATAGGAGATTCAGGGACAAATTTTGACTCTACTACCAAGAACATGGTCTATCGTGAGATATTCGATGACTTGCAATAAACATGTGCTGTCTTTGATCATGGATTTAGGTGGAAGAACAAGCACTCATCTGCAGTCATGACATTGTAAGTC
>JAVBHU010000977.1:0-12899 GCA_034768395.1 Linum lewisii | reverse complement strand
CACTTTTGCATTGACCCCATCGCATCCATCAGGTGGTGACATCTCCCTAAAATTTTGTTTTCGTCCAACATCAATTGCATAATACAAACAAAAAAGAGTTTCATGTTTTTTACGGTTCGGGTTACAAATCTCATATAAGTTGACACAAGTATCCTTACATGAAGCTTCCACCTCACGGGCCCACAACCCCCGAGCTAACCCCCACATCTTTTTTTTCATATTTTGGGGGTATTCGAAGTCCCAAACTTGTCCTGATCATGAGACATGGAGATGTTTAAATTTTCCACTACTCTATCGTGAAACCCGATAGGCCCGACCAACCTGTATACTCTTTGGGTTTTTGTAAAAACCCAAACCCGATATCCTCCGTAGGAGTAGCTGCCACAGGTATATTAAAAATACCTTTCACATCGCGTTCATATTGAAAAGCATTGGATTTAGTTAAAGATATTTTTATTTTTTGAAATTACCCTTACGATCTTATTTTATCTTTTCAATCTAAAAAATTTACATCCCATAGCCCCCGGTTGGGGTGGGAAATTTTCAACCCAATTCTCATGGAAATCAGAGCCCCCAATTTAAATTTTTTTTTTCCTCTTCTTTTTCTTTGGCTAAAACCCTAGCCCCCACCCCCCTGTTCCCAAAAACCCTAGCAATGGCTGCCGCACAGCAACTCCCTGCGCCACCCAGCAGTGTCGGTAAAAACTTGATGCTATAATTTACGTGCTGGGGGAAGCTCCAAATAAGCCTTTCCACCGGATATCCCCTCATAGGCCACGTTGACGGTACGTCCGTGGACCGAAATCGCCGTTGGAGAGTGGTGCTGTCAATCCTCAGTTCACCACATTGTATTCGCCAGGATCAGTGGTCCTGGGTTGGTTAATTAATCGCTCTCACCTTCGGTCATCCACACACTGGTGGGAGTCACCACGGCGAGGGGGCATGGGTAGCGCTAGCTACCGCGTTCGGATCGGGCTCCCCCATCTCAAATCAGGTCGTTGAAGTTCAACTCCATGCTTTAAATTTAATAATTGATGACGTTAGATTTACCGCGTTTATATCGCCACATTTGAACGACATTCCCCTTATTTGATCCGAATTGTGATGAACATAGAATGACTTTTATGAAAAATAATGTTTTATGTTTAAAAAAAGTGCGCGGCGCACTTTTCCATGAAAAATGGCGCACTTTTGTGGCCGATGGAAAAAATTCCAGGAGACTAATAATAAAGTGCGCCTGGCAGCACCAGAAAAGTGCGCCGGCGCATTTTCATGGATTTAGGCGCACTTTTGCCCTGGAAACGACCTTCAGCCTTTTGATGATTCCCGCTCCGTTTGAACTCCAAATTGATCCCGTTTGAAGTGCCGAGCTCGTAGAAAAGTCATCCACAAACGTGGTAACCTGAAATCTCAACAAAACAACTCGAAACAACATCAAATGCCCAAAGAGGGCCAAGGGAGATAAAAACATATTTTTCATAAAGTCATTCAAGTTCATCACAATTCGGAGTCAAATAAGGGAATGTCGTTCAAATGTGGCGATATAAACGCGGTTTTAAATCTAAGTCATCAAATCACCCCACATTAACGTTTGTTTGTCCTCAAACAAGAATTTTACCACAACAATGCACCAACTTGAATGAGCAAACCGAAAACCTCTTGGTTCCTAGAAAAGATGTATACGGTGCTTCAACCAAACAGAGGATTACCCAACTAACCACACAATTAGGAACCAACTTTTGCCAGAGTGAAAGAGGAACAAGACTTTAACGAACTAGTGAACAAACCTGACTTGGTAAAGGCAGACAACGCTTACTTCCGCTACACATACTCTAGGACGCAAACCGGACACTTGCTAGATAAGGGAACCGACTAGAACAAATTAAAGAGCATTTCATTTTTCTCTTCATCTTTTTTTTTTTTTTCCGAATGGGCGGTTACAGTGTGGTACTACCGGGTACGGAGCAGCCGGAAACCTTTGGAATTCCGCGTTATCCTAGACCCCAGCCACGATCGGGAGTAGGTTAGAAGAAGAATGCCACACTGAGACTTCCCTTTGGGACTACAGCAATGGGCAGGCAAGTATGCCAGCTCGTTGAATCGACGACCCAAAAACTTCAATACCAAAACCATTCATTTTTCAGATTTTCTTTGATTGGGAAAATCAATAACAACTTAAAGCACGAAATTAAACAGATCCCTTATCTAGACTCGATCCAGGCATTGAACTAGAGAAATTCGAGCGTCAGACAGACCAATCTTACACATTAACAAGTCAACTGTTCCACTAACACGATAAGGGCAAGCTCCTAGACTACTAAGGCAAGAAGAATGGGAGATGGTCATAATTCAGGTTTCTCACACACACATTTGGTTAAAGCCGAGCACCACATCAATCTCACATATGGAAGACAGTAGGCAATCCAAGAAGTTATTAAGCAATGTGGAAAATTACTTGCTACCGAGAATGGGAAGCTGTGAAAGAGTGACAAACAAGGCACAATCACCGCCCATTACTTGGCAAAACATGCAAACAAAAAACCCCACCCACACTTAAATTTGGACATTGTCCTCAATGGACTGCACAACAGTGAAGAAAAGTGTAAAGGGGGTACCGGGGGAAAAAAGACCATGGGGGTGCAAGGAGATGGCATAGAATGAACAACCAGAGCGCATGTCTTGATCAGAGCGGGGGTCACAGAAAGTGGAACAATAAACCTGAGGATCAGGGAAAGAGAAGAAACATAAAAATGATTAGATCATCAGAATACAAGGGTTTAACTGACTCGCACCCACATAACAGTTGAACCAAAGACCTCAAACACAAACCCACTCAAAATCCGACACAAGTGAAAAGAAAATACAAGTCTGAAAGTGGGAAATAAAGAAATCCTGAAGTCGAGTCCGGTTCCCTAGCCCCGTCGTCCGCGGCTCCGCTGAGTCCCCTGTCGAAGCCGTAAGGGGGTGGCTGGCGATCCAGGAGCTGCTGTAGTAACGCCATCTGCTCCTCGTGCTGCTCTGGTACAAGTTATGACGAGCATCCTGCTGCGCTCTCCACGAGTCTCCCTAGTGTGCAGGTACGCTGCTCATCCTGATTGCGGTATGACCTCCTGCTGCCAGCAAGGGATCCTGACCAAAATCTGCACGCCACGCGTCCCAGCTCGCCAAACCTGTCATCGATGCGTTGCTGCCATGGGTTGCCCTCCCTCGTTGAATGTGGCCTGCACTGCTCTAAACCGCAGACAGATCTCTGCAAGTCAAAAGGCTGCGAGGAATCGCAAAGACAGGAGTCTGAGGTGGATCGGCAGCTGGCGAGTGAGGTGGCTCGGGTGGCCTGGGGGCCGGGCAAAGCTCCATCAACGGACGGATGTCTAGCTCTCCTGGGGATCATTGGTCTCGGAACTAAACATGTGAGATCAAGTTGTGAGTGGCCGAAATCCCTGGGTGGAACGGCCATCTATAAAAACCTCAAGCTGGCCAGCGATCAGCTAATCAGCTGATGCAACGATCCTCAAAAATACCACCCACCGGAAGAGAGCGTGGAATGGTGCTCTCCCAACTCGTTTCCCAAAGAAAGAAGCGATCACGTAACCTGGATGGAGTCCCATGCCAGTGCTCATAGATTGAATACTGCAGCTCTTCATTATAAAAATGGTGCCCCCCCCCCCCGTACTCCTGTGACAAAATGTTCGCGGGAGCACATATGCAAGAACTTCCACACCGGGCACCTATGGAGCGATAGGTAGACGAACTGGTAGTCAACCCACCTTCAATCCCAGTTAACTCAAAACCACATTTTAGCGAGGATTCCAATCTGTACTCTGGTGACTCTGAAGTCCCGCTAGTCCCACATTGCTTGAGGGGGAAACCGAGAAGATGTCCAAATGAATGTACGACTCGGTAAACCACTGCCCCCCAACGAGGAAACGAATATGTGCTTAGTGAGATTTACGATCCTAGCGTCCCAACTGAAAGTAGACCAAAACTTTGAAGTGGAAGAAGAGGTTCAGCATCTGTAACCTGGGCAATAAGAAGTAGGCGTCCCGTCGCAACCTGTAAATTAACCTGTTGTAAAACTTGGGAAAAGCTTTCCTGAATTCCTTGAAAGTCGATGAGGGCTCCAACAGTGGGGGAAAAGATGGTGAATCTTCTGAAACGCGTCCAATGCTCCTCAGAAAGCTGGAGAATGAACCGGTGAAGGTTATCCGGTCGCCGCACAGCAGGAATAATGGCTGTATAGCATAGCTTCCTCCCTATCGGAATCTCGCTCCTTAGCAGCTGGCTGAGTGTTAGTTGTGGTGGTGCGAAGACGAATCCCCTTCCTCATAATGTGATTGCATCGCTGTCTTTCCCCTGTCCATAATCTGCAACTTAGCAACAACTCAGTTAGACACGTGAAGCCCCACCCCACACTTAAAAGCTTGAAGTAGGGCGATGGGGCGAGACAAGCAAACATGCTGAAATTTTCAAGCCACCATTCAATCATAGCACCTAAGTCCACCCAATCATTGGAATTATTCATGCTTACAACGGTTCAGACAAAAGCCACGATATCAGCATGGAGCATCAAACCAAAAGAACCGGCACAAAGCACAAAGAGAGGGTAAAAATTCTCATCTAACGTCCTCAAGCTACATCAATCCAAATCAATCTCTCTATTTGCCAAATCACTTCTAACATCTATGCAAAACATCTTCAATCATTTAGGATCCGTTCACAATCAAAATTCCCCCAATTTGCAGAAAATCGGTTATAGGAAGTAACCTAAATCATGAATTCACCAAGCAAATGAAGTCCAAACAACCACGATTCAAAATGGAAACTTACTAGATGGTCAATGCAATAATCCAAGTTCAATTGACTAATCACAAACTTCAGAAATTAGGGTTCATAGCTCGAATTTCCAAATCCGAAAATCTCATCAAAAATCGGCAAGGATAGTGCAATAGATTCGTGGTGATGTGTAGAGAAACTTACCTCAAATGAGTGATGGCTAAATCCTCAAGAAAATCGGAACGAAAACGACCCGAAATCCAAAAACTAGGTTTTGGGCTCGATCCTAGCTCAAATCTTGACCAAAACAGGAGAAAATCGGTTGTGAGACGGTCGGAAATCAGTAGGGATCTCGATTTGGTGAATGGGTAAGTGTGGACCGGTGGAAAATCGAGCTAAAATCGGAGGTTTGGGTCCGAATTTAGAAAACTGAAGCCTCTCTATTTGCTTCGGTTGAATGAAGAAAGAAGAAGGAAAAAAGGGGGTTTGATCCGAAAAGGCTGAGGGAAAGAAGGGATTGGTGTTTGTGCGCACAAAAAGTGCGCCTGGAATTTTATAAAGTGCGCCAGCGCACTTTTGTTCAGAAAAGGCGCACTTTTTTCGAAGATGGCAAAAAAATTCCAGAGGATGAAAATAAAGTGCGCCCGGCGACACTGGTAAAAGTGCGCCAGCGCACTTTTTGGGTAAAAAGGCGCAATCTTGAAAAGCGTCCAAAAATTCCAGGAGGCAAAAAATAAAGTGCGCCCGGCGGCACTGTAAAAGTGCGCCAGCGCACTTTTTGGGTAAAAAGGACGCACATTTTGACCTGCTACGAGACAAAATTTTTTCTTTAAAATCCAGAATTCGTTTTAAAGACCAGGATCTCAAATTTGATGACGGAGACACAGAAAATTCCCACAAAAAACACCAAGACTGACGCACGACTCTACCACAGACTCGACTCAAAAGAAAAAATAAAAAAAAAATAAAATAAAGACTCCAGACTCGGGTTGCCTCCGAGAAGCGCTCTCGTTTAACGTCTTTGAGCTAGACGATACCTGGTTTACGGTGCCTCGAGACTAGCCTTCTCCGTCACACCAATGAACGCTCCCGCTTACATAAAGCTTCAGACGATGTCCATTCACCTTAAAGGGCTCTTCTCGGCCTTGAAAATTTCAACAGCGCCAATGAGGAGGACGTTAGAGACCGTGAACGGACCCATCCAACGAGACTTAAGCTTGCCCGGGAAGAGATGCAGCCGTGAATTGTAAAGGAGCACTTGATCCCCTTCTTTAACTCCTTGCTTCCCTTCAAGCGTGAATCGTGGAGCTTCTTGGTACGCTCCTTGTAAATCTTCGAGCTCTCATAAGCTCGGTTCCTCCATTCCTCAAGCTCTAGAACCTGCAATTTCCTCTCTTCACCTGCAAGACTAGCATCCAAGTTCAGTAGCTTAAGGGCCCAGTAGGCTCTATGCTCGAGCTCTACTGGCAGGATGACACGCTTTCCCATATACCAAAAAATATGGGGAGGTTCCTATAGGCGTTTTAAAACGCCGTCTATATGCCCAAAGCGCATCATCAAGCTTGGTGGACCAATCCTTAGAGGATTGATCGACGGTTTTCTCAGAATCCTTTCAATTCCCGGTTTGCACCACTCGACTTGACCAACTCGTTTGAGGGTGGGTAAGCCGTGGACAAACGATGAGTAACACCAAACTTCTGGCACACTTTATCAAATTGACCTGAAAATGAGTTCACGGTCGCTAATGATTGTCCTAGGTGCACCAAAAAAGGGAAAACAGCTTCTTGAGGAACTTTCCAACAACTCGGGGCATCATTAGTGGGGAGAGCTTGCGCTTCCACCCACTTCGATACTAGTCCACAGCCACGAGTATGTACTTGTTACCAAAAGAAGGAGTGAAAGGACCATAAAATCGATCCCCACACATCAAAAATTTCAAAAACCACAGAAAATTTGTTGAGGCATTTCATCTCGTTTAGAAATCTTACCTGCTCGTTGGCACGCATCGCATGCCTTGATGAAATCTTGGCAATCCTTGAAGATAGTAGGCCAGAAAATCAAGAAGCCAAGATCTTCCGAGCAGTTCGGTTTGCTCCATGGTGGCCACCGACAGGTCCAGAATGGCAGTGTTCCATTATATCTCCAGCCTCCGCTAGAGTTACGCACCTCCGGATGATGTCATCAGAGCAATCCGGAACAAATAAGGATCATCCCAGAAGTACTTCTTAACCTCTGTAAAGAACTTCCTCTTTCTTGACGGGAGAAGTCCGTCCTTACTTCACCCGTGGCCAGATAATTAGCGAGGTCTGCAAACCAAGGACCCTCTGCCTCCTTTATCATTATAGCAAATAGGTGTTCTTCGGGAAAGTTTCCCGGATCGGTGATTATCACCAGAACTCTGCTCATGCTCCTCCAATCGTGACAAATGATCCGCAGCACATTCTCCGACCCTTCTTGTCTTGGATCTCAAAATCAAAACTCTTGCAAGAGGAGAATCCAGGGATTAACCTTGGCTTAGCATCCGCCTTGCTCATAAGATATTGGATAGCTGCGTGATCTGTGAAGACAATAATTTTAGCAAAAAGAAGATAGGAGCGGAACTTATCAAAGGCAAAGACTACCGCTAACATCTCCTTCTCGGGTAGTTGTGTAATTTCGTTGAGCTTCATTCATTGTCTTGCTGGCATAGTAGATTGCCTGAACCGCTTCTCAATCTCTGCCCCAAGACCGCTCCAACGGCATAATTGCTCGCATCCACATAAGCTCGAAGGGCAGTTTCCAATTCGGAGCTACAACTACAGGTGCTGAAACAAGCTTATTCCTCAAAGTCTCGAAAGCTGTCATGCACTTTTCGTCAAAGAGGAAAGGAACCTCTTCTCTAGTAATCGAGTCATAGGCAAGGTGATTTTAGAAAAATCCTTTGAAAACCGCCTATAAAACCCTGCAAGAACCCAGAAAGCTTCTTACTGCTTTGACGGAAAGAGGGAGGCGGTAGTTGGCAATGGTTTGTCGATCTTCGCGGATCAACCTCAATACCCTTCTTTGAAACTTTGTGCCCAAAGCACAATGCCCTCCGTCACCATGAAATAGCTTTCTCCCAGCTAAGAGCTAAATTTGTGGCTTCACATCTCTTAAGGACTCTCTCAAGGTTTTTCAAGCCATGTTCAAAAGAATGTCCATAAACCGAGAAATCGTCCATAATATACCTCCACAGCATCTCCAATGAGCTCATCAAAGATACCCATCATGCATCTCTGAAACGTGGCTGGCTCGTTACAGAGTCCGAAGGGAATTCTGCGGGTAGGCAAAAGTACCAAAACGGGCATGGTGAAGTGGTCTTTTCTTGATCCTTCGGTGCGATGGGAATCTGAAAATACCCGGACATCCCATCCAGGAAGCAGTAATACTCATGACCCGCCAAGCGCTCCAACATCTGATCAATGAAAGGAAGGGGAAAATGGTCTTTTCTTGAGCATCATTTAATTGTCTGTAATCAATACAGACTCTCCATCCGTTAACTGTCCTCGTAGGGATGAGCTCCCCGCTGCATTAGGTACCACAGTGATGCCTCCTTCTTAGGCACACAATGAACCGGGCTCACCCAGTACTATCAGAAAGGGATAAATAATCCCAGCATCCAGAAGCTTGATCACCTCCTTCTTTACAACCTCCATCATGTTTGGATTAAGACGTCGTTGAGGTTGTCTAACAGGTCTCTGGTTCTCCTCGAGGAAGATGTGATGCATACAGTGGGAAGGATGAATTCCCTTAATATCTGTCACCCTCCAAGCAATAGCACGCACATGCCTCCTAAGCAACCGTATGGGGCGCACTTTTTCCCAGGACGGATTTCGGAGAGTAAACAGGGTTTTCAAGGGAGAGACAGGGAGACTTCATTCTTCATTCGGATTTCGACGAAACCAGACACTCTCGGAGGAGGATTTTGAAGCTTTGAAGTGACGATTAAGCGAGGAGAAGCGAGGATTAGCTCAGGAGTTTCTAGGATTCGACAGGATTAGGTTTACTCGGAGTAAGATGTTTCTTCTCCAGTTTCTCTTCTTCTTTGTTTCTGCGATTTCTTTCTGTAGCGATGTCGAGCTAAACTCTTAGTTTGTTCAGATTAGATGAAGTTCTAGCAAAGCTTTGTATGGATGATGTCGGGTTTCTAACCCGTTTATGTTAATTGAGGTTTATTCAGACTTAATTTAGATTTTCCTAAAACCCTAATTTGAAGCTCTTGAATTCGCAGATTGACCATATCGTAGAATTTGCTTCATCTTTGTCTTGCGGTTCTGACCATGGACGTGAGTCATTCTAGGGTTTAGAGGTCATTAAGATTACCGGTGTCTTGACCATAGGGCCGGTGAAATTAATCTCTTTGCATTTCTGTGCGGCGTTTCATTGTTCTTCGTGCATTCTTGGAGATTTATGAGTTATCTTGACCATAGGAACTCATAGGTTTGCTAGGATAGTTTCTCTGCGTCCTGACCATGGAGTAGAGATTGCCAAAGGAAGCGTCGAGGAATTGAGTCTGTTAAAAACCTTAGTTGCATTGCATCATCCGTCTTAGTCGAGCTAGAGCGGATTCGAGTCTGGACAAGCGCCCTTAGTCAATTCTTGAAGCTCCATCTTGTTTGCCTGCTTGATTGGTTTAATTTGCATTTCTAGATTTTTAGTTCATTCACCACATTTCCAAACCAAACGTTTAAAACCGAATAGCTTATTCCACATTAGTTGAGTAATAAAAACAGAAAGACCTTGGAAAGTAACGATCTCGCTAGAGCGATCTAGTGGGTAAAACTAGTGTGCATCAATTTGCGCATCAATAATGATTCTATGAGTGATTATCTACAAAAAGCTAAGAATCTGGCGGATCGTTTGCATGCTCTAGGACAGCCGATCAGGAAGGAGACCTGTCGAGTACATCACCAAGGGGCTGCCGTCGGCCTATCGTCCCTCGTCCGGTCGCTGCACAACAGGACGAACCCGGCTGGCTTCCTCGAGTTACACGGATTACTCATCTCCGAGGAGCTAGAGCTGGCGATGGAGGGAGTCGACGCAGTCCATTACGCCCAGGTTCATACACAACTCCGGGTGGCGTATTCCACGAGCTTCCGTGGCCGTGGCAGACGCCCTCGTGAACGTGGGTACCCCGGGAAGCAACAAACCCAGGCGGCTATACCTACACCGGGCAGACCCCACTCGCCGGGACCGCCGATCCGACCGCCTCATCAGCAGCAGCTCGGGCAGCGTCCACTTATTTGCTTCAACTGCAATGGAGTCAGACATCACTACAGGATGTGCCCTTCACCCCGTTCAAACCAGCCACCGCCGCCACCCCAAGCTCATTATTCTGTTTCGCCCACCCACCAAACCCTACCTGGGACCCTCGACTCGGGCGCCACCCATCATCTCACAAATGACCTCGCCAACCTAGCCCTCCACTCCGAGTACCGCGGCACGAGCAAGTTCAGCTGAGCGATGGTAATGTCATCCCTATTACTCACTCTGGTTCAGCTCGATTTCTTTTTGATGGTTCATCTGTTAATCTGGATAATATGCTTGTTGTTCCTTCGGCATGTCAAAATCTATTATCAATCAGTGCTCTAACCCGTGATAACAATTGGCAATTTTGTTCTTCGATAAATGGGTGTTCATACAGGATTTAGCCAGCCGCAGGATTCTGTACCAAGGCCAGAGTAGAGATGGCCTCTACTCGATCCCGCTCTCACTTCTCCATAGAGCTCGGCCAGCCGCACACACCGCTACCTTGGCGACGTGGCATAGGAGAATGGGACATGCAAACATGGAAAATGTGAACGCGGGTGCTTCGGAAAACTACTATTCCATTTAATAATAAGAGCGTGACAAAGATTTGCATGATTGTTGTGTTGGGAAGATGCAAAAACAATCTTTTACTTTATCCAATTATCGTGCTACAGGACCATTGGATTTGATTTGCAGTGACGTTTGGGGACCTTGTTCTGTTGAGTCGGTTGATAAGCAACGCTATTATATTATTTTCTATGATCATTTCAGCAAATACAGTTGGATTTATTTGTCCGTTATCGATCTGACCTGTTATCTGTGTTCATAACCTACCGAGCCATGGTAGAGAAATATTTTGGCCGTCCTATTCTATCGTTCCGTGCAGATTGGGGAGGAGAATATCAGAAGCTAGCCCAATATCTCACGAAAGAAGGCATCATTTTTCAAAGTTCTTGTCCACATACGCCCGAGCAAAACGGATGTGTGGGAAAGGAAGCACCGACACATCACAGAAATAGGACGCACTCTCCTATATCAGGCGAAGCTACCTCAACAATATTGGCCGTATGCGTTTAGGACGGTTTGTCTATCTTATAAATAGACTTCCTTCATCGTCCATTGGCTACGAGACACCTTATGAGTGTCTATTTGGCAACTCACCAGATTATTCCATGCTCCGAGTTTTTGGGTGTCTACGTTTTCCCTGGTTTACGACCTTATTTCTACTAGTAAACTAGACCCTAGATCGGCTCCAAGTGTATTTCTTGGCTACAGTTTGCAACACAAGGGCTACTATTGACTGAGTTTAACAAGCTTTAAGATTCATGTCTCACGCCATGTTATATTTGACGAAGATGTTTTTCCATTTCAGGTGCGGCGGTACTCGAATCAACCCCACCACCAACCGAACCACTCCACAATCCGATACCCACACTCTCCTGCTGCCATCGAACAACTACAGCCCCCACCTACAATACAGCCGCTACATGCCATACAACAACCAGCCGCCACTCGCCCACAAACCTCAACCGAACCACAAGCTGCCAGGCAGCCAGCCGGAAACAACATCTCGGCATCAAATGGTGACGCGGTCAAGGACGGGCAGCCTAAAGCCACGAGTATTCGGAGCATGCACAGATGATTCAGACTGGGAACCGACTTGTTTTACACAAGCAGTTCAACATAAGAAGTGGCGTGATGCTATGGGGGACGAGTTCGACGCACTCCTCCGAAATAACACATGGGGTTGGAACCTCGACCACCACGGATAAAACCCATTGGAAACAAATGGGTCTTCAAAGTCAAACGCCACTCGGATGGAACGATTTTCACGCCACAAGGCACGCCTGGTCGCAAAGGGTTACCATCAACAAGAAGGAATTGACTTCACCGAAACCTTTAGCCCGATAATTAAACTTGCAAACTATACGACTCATTTTATCGATTGCTCTTTCTCGTGATTGGATGATTAATCAATTGGATGTTTCAAATGCCTTCTTACATGGGAACCTCGAGGAATTGGTGTACATGGAACAGCCGCCGGGATTTGACGTCAATGCCTCACGCCCCCCAATCATGTTTGCCGGCTGACCAAAGTCCTTACACGGCTTGAAACAAGCTCACGTGCTTGGTTCTCGTGTTTACGTGAAGCACTCCTGGAGCTCGGTTTCGTTGGATCGAAGACGGACACCTCACTCTTCTACATTTGTAAGCCGACAACAATTTTTATACTATATATGTGGACGATATAATTATAACAGGAGCATCAGAGGACTTGGTGAAGGAAGTTATAAATCGGTTGGCTAGCCGATTCATGCTTAAAGACTTAGGTGCTCTTACCTATTTCTTGGGAGTACAGGTCGAAAAGAACAAAACAGGGGTGCATTTATGCCAAAGCAAATACATTGGAGAGATTCTACGGAAGGCAGGATTACAAGATTCCAATCCCGTAGCTACTCATATTACCCAGCAAAGGACGAGGATAAGACTCCTTTCGACCGCCCAAGTGATTTCCGCCAGCTCCTGGGCAGCCTCCAATATCTACAGATGACACGACCGGACATTGCTTTTGCCACGAACAAGCTGTCCCAAACGATGCATTCACCAACGATGACGGATTGGACACACCTAAAAAGAGTTCTCCGCTACCTAAAGGGGACAGCATCACACGGTATAACTCTCCATAGACACCCTTCTCATTCACTAACGGTTTACACCGACGCAGATTGGGCAGGTGACACCGAGGATAGACGCTCGACCAGTGCTTACGTTACCTATCTCGGTCCGAACATCATATCATGGTCGAGTCGAAAACAGCGGACAGTTTCAAGATCGTCGACAGAAGGCAGAATACAGAG
>JAVBHU010000976.1:0-12911 GCA_034768395.1 Linum lewisii | reverse complement strand
AGAACGACAGTAAAAATTATTGCCTCAAAAGGTTTTTTTTGTGTAATTTTGAGGAAGTTATAATTTTCCCTCTAAAAGTTTTAACCCTACAACTTTTAAGGCAATTATAAATCGTTTGCCTCTAAACTATAAAATAATATTTATTAAACTTAAAATAAATAAATAAAATACAATTAGAGGTAAAATTTGCATCTATAGAGGCACATTAGTATTTGTTCTTTAAAAGTATATTTAGAGGCAATATTTATGTGTTTTCGTGAATCTGCCTCCGTAGCCAGGTTATGTTGTAGTGTCATTTTTCATTTCAATCATTCAACCCTGCTTACAAAGGGAAATTTTCTGAGCTCTCTTAGTGGAAATAATGAGATCTCCATGGCGGCGAGGAGACAAGGGAGGTGGGTACACATTTGGTCCAGGCGGAAGAGGATAAAGGGGATTTCAAGGAGGCGATTTAGAGGGAGTTTCAACCAACGAAATTCTACAAGGAGACGTCGGTGTTGGTCGAGGGGGAAGGCAAGGTGAGAGTGGGTTGAGGCTGGCTGTTAGAAAGCGCAGGCAATGGTGTGGGTGGGAAAGGGGAAGGTTGCAGCTAGGTAGGGGGGGTTTGCGGAATCAAATAAAGGTTGAAGATGATGACTAGTAATTTCTGATTTTACCTTTTATTCCCATTCATCAGACCCGGGGGTTAAAAAAATTTTAACGGCTGTGATTCATTGGATTGGATGCACTGACTACATCGCTGTCTCCGGAATCGATCTCACTACTATACACAATTGTTAGTTACCCACATCGGCTATTTTAAATAACTCATATATTATATATAACCACATTCAAGTTCAAGATTTGCTCTCTCCAATCTGACAATAAAGTTTCTGAAAATAAATCCTCGAATTTCTAAGAAAAACCCCAACTTATAACCTTGTTGAGCATTATACCAATGATGCTAAGATTCGGCGCCCTAAGAAAAACTAAGAAAAAAGTGTTGGTGTTAACCTGGATGAACATTTCTTTGTTATCGACCAAAGCATGGGTTCCCCCAATAATTGAAGATCCTAATTTGGGAACTCTATAGCTTCTGCGTCCACGTTCCTTTGTAACAAAGCTCGAACTCCTCACGCAGAGGAGATTCTATTAGAATTGAGGAAGCTAACTTTTTAACCTCCGCCTTCACCACCTCAAGTGCTTCCTTGTGTAGTATCATGATATTTGTTCCGCTGTCCACTACGATCCCTTCACTCGACATCTTCCTGAACACATCGTCGCCAATGTCCAATATCTGTTCCATGGAATTCAACACATAATTAATTAGGCTTGCCAACAATTTCATTTTGGTTTCGATAGTTGATATTTCCTCACCGTTGTAGTTTCAAGTTCGGGTAATTATTATAATCCCCTAAATATCCTTTTCATACTCATACTCGTCAATTTTGGGGAGGTTTTTGGTTATAACCATAACCAAAAAAAAAAAAACTCAATTTTAAAATTAAAATTCACATAATCTACCATTTTTTAAACGCTTGAACTTTATAAAACACTAATAACAAAAATGGAAGAGCGACCGGGAAAAGTGATGATCGAAAATGGAAGAGCGACGTCGGGGTGGTCATTGCGGCGGCGGTGGAGAGGAGTAAGGTGGTGGTGAAGTAGCGGAGGAGGAAAGATATATGGGGAAGAAGAAAGGAAAAAAAATTAAAATTTAAAAAATATATTTAAATATGACGTGGCATCCATGTCACACGCCACATAAGAATTTGGACACAGTCAGCTAACTCCGTAAGGCCACGTAGGATGATTTTCAGCGAAAACTGACGGCATGTCATTTTAGTAAATGAGTTCAGAAGGTCGTGACATTATTGAAATTCGAAAAGGATATGTATAGACTCGTAATAAGCCAATAGTTCATGATGTACACAATTATTAGGCCTTTATAAAACACTAATAACAATAGTTAAACTGCGTGGCTCAAATATTTTGTTAGTATATCTTTCAAAAGTACAATACTTAATTATTTTAAACATAAAAGTGTTCATCATAAAAATATTTATAAAGAAATTTAATTTGGTACTTCAATATCCATACCCTACTCATATCCGCATGTAACGATTTTCGGGTTTACCCATGCCCTAAAAATATCCGGCCATCTCATATTTTATTCATATTTGACCGGTTTGGGTTCGTAATTACATGTACAATTGTCATGCCCAATATTAATTTACTAAATTCGGTAAATAATAATAACGTAATAATTTGTTCTTTCTTCATTCTTCTCTACAATTAAAATCTTCATTTATCAAAATTATTTGTACTAATAATGATTTATTTGTTGTTTCCGAATTAAAGAATTATGTGTGAAACCATTTTAGATGTTTAAACTTATACCATGACATCATTTGATAAACCAATACAACGTAATCTGTTCAATATTATGGTTAAACTTTAAAAGGTTTATAGAGTGGTAATCTGATATTAAATAATTGAAAAAAAAATCTACTGTTAACTAGTGCACTTGGCTATAAACCTATTTAGTAAATGGTTTATGTCCATAAACCTTTTAATGTCACATCATCAATTACCATTTAAACTTATTATGGCTTACCATTAGAGATACTCTAATAGCGATAAATTATGGACTGAAACGATAACTATTTATTCGAATTAACTATAACTCTCAATGCCGCCCAAGCACAATGGTGGTTTACCACCTTAATATCTATTTTGGTCATTAATGTGTAGGATTTTTACCATAGTGGTCAATAATCTTTGCATGTAGTCATTAACATAATGGATTTGTAACATAGTGATCATTCCGAGCTAGATTCTCTCGACAAACTTGAATGGAGACTTTACGAAATGACCACTACACATGAAAAAATTATTGACCCATATCTTACAAATCCCAAACGTTAATAGAAAAAATAGATATGAAGCTGTGGTTATTTATACCACATTTGGACTATAATTTTGACTGGATTAATTTTTTGAAATCCTACAATTTTTTTGTTTGTTTGTAAATCAATAAAAAAAATCAGAGGGAGGATGGCGTAGCAGAGAGACGGCGTAGCAGTAGAGAGACGCGCGTAGCAGAGCTTGAGAGACGCGGGTGGGTTCTGTCCGCCGGGCTTTGGCCCTTGTCGGTTCGCCGACTTGAAGTTTCGTATTCTAGAGGTTGGGGTTGCTCCCAACCTGAGTTTCTGGCCCGTCTTCTTGACGGTGCTGTAAGGGATCTTAATCCCAGAGTTTGTAGGGATCTTAATCCCAGATTGAAAAGGGTTTGCCCTGTTTGAAAGGGATCTTAATCCCAGATTAAAAATAGAGGAAGCTTTGTTTCTTCCTGAGAATTTCGAGAGTGTTGTGACCTGGTTCTAAAGATATGTGTTCTTTTCATCTTTAAAATAATTCGTTCTCCATCATTGTTTAGCGTTGAGAGTTTTTTGTTTTACCCAGAGTATCTCTAGAGCTTAAACAGGGCTTGTTCTCACCATCGGTCGCCCCTGCGTTTCTACCTAAGCGAAGAGCGGGTTGTTTGCAAATAGTCTGATATCTATCCAAAATTAGACAGTGTATTTGATGACTTCGAACAAGGGCTGATTTCTTTGAACAAAATAACTAATATTTGGAGGTTTCCTAACCAACAATTCCTTGTATAAGGGTTTGTGTTCTCTACCCTGGGGGTTCTTTTCATCCGATTAACCGCAAAGTGGGCGGTGCCTTGCCGCCGGTGACACCAATTCTTTGACGTTGACCGTTTCGACTAATTTCCGGACTTAGCGCTGGAAATTAAAATCAGTTATTAGGTTAGCGTAACTTTAATTAGTTTTCAAATCCGGATATATCTCATTTAGAGGGATGAGCTGGCTTTGATTTTGGCATCTTCAGTAATTCCCTGGCTGATTTAGAGTATTCATTGGGGTCCTTTTCGGTGGTCTGACAACTTTCCCTTTAATACATTTAAAGTGTGAGCTGTTTTATTCTTTCAAAGTTTCCAATTTTACATTTTTAAAATCTTATTATTCACGCCTTATTTACTTACCTCTTTTTCTACCCTGCAATTACCAAAATATGTTAGATGCAATATTTGATGATTGCATTGGCAGAGGCCATCAGAGGGATTGGAAGGGATTTATGGAAACAAAGATATTCAGTGAGATAAGCTAATAATCAACAATTAAATATTCTAACAAAATCAATGCAATTTGACTCTTTTATACTATACCTTTCGTTGGAACAGAACACACAACACACTCACAAATTCCCTTTTGCTTCTCTGCACCTATCAATAACCAGCCATGAATCCTCACAACAACCAAAAGAACAATGATCAAGAAGAGATGTTCAGGTTTGGCAATGAAGTCATCCAGGATGACCTCGAAAGAGCTGAGCGGAGTGTGTTGATTCGAATCTTTTGGGATCAACCACGAAGTAGAATGTTCATACAAAACTCCTTGAACCAGTTATGGCACTACGACGGTTCTATCCAAGTGATTGAAGTGGGTTCCGGGTTACTTCAAGTGGTATTCCCCTCGGTGGAGGCAGTGAATTGGGTTCTTGAACGGAGGCCATGGTCGTTGAACATGAATGTGATGAAACATGGTACCCTTCTCACCGCCCTCAGTGGAAATTTTGAAGGAGCTACAGTTCATGGCGGTCTGGATTAAACTGTCTCGGATGCCGTCCCATTGCGTCACAACCCGCTTTGGGAGAGAGTTTCTTCCGTATTTTGGTGAGCTTCTTGATATCTCCCTGTTTGGATCAAGAGGGAGAGATGCCGTTTTCATCAAAGGGCTAGTCAGAATTGATCTGCTGGCTTCCTTTTTGGGTCGTAGGCGAGCATGTGGGCCGGATAACATCCCATTTTGGGTCATACTCCACTACGAGAACATCTCGTCCATTTGTTGTCGGTGTGGATTTCTGGGGGACGCATCTCTAAGGTGTCCACATACGGAAATCCCTCTGGATCACGAAGTGGGGGTTCATGGATGAGCATTGGCCGCGTGGGGTTCAGAATAATGGAAAATAGCTTAGAGAAGTACATGCAAAACCAAAGCAAAGCGAAGAAGTTGGAGATTGAAAATTCTGATTTCAGACAGTTTAGCTTCGTTACAAAGGAAAAAAGATTCGGCTACACGGTTCAACAGCTTGAGGATGAAACCGAATCGGATGAATGTGAAAAAGAGACAGGTGCGTGTGCTGTTGCTTCAAACCAACCGGTTCCGCCACCTGCAAACAAGAAACTGTCGAAGGCTGGAGCAAAATCGCTGAGTGGGAGAAGGCCGCCTCCATCAGAGGGTGCCTTTGCTCGAAGAAAACAAGCTTCCCCCCCCTAAAAAGTCGGCACCTGCTGAGTTGATGAACAAAGATGAAAGAGTGAAGACGGGTACAATGAAAGAAATGAAAGGCATTTATATTCATCCCGGAAGGAGAAGGTTGGAGGGGAATGATGCTTTGAGCTGCTCCAAAGGCTCTAATTCAGCGGATGCCCCCCTGTTCGTCCCCCCTTGGGTCCGGCCATTGCTCGTCAACAACAAGCTGTCAAGAGGAAGCTGACTTTTGAAAGCAAAGGCAAGGGAAAACTGGTTAAAGAGGCTGCATCAATCCATGCAAAACGATGGGTTCCCACAAAGGGAATTACAATTAAGGAGCCAAGTTCAAGAGAGGCTCTATCCAATTCGACATCCTCAACTCTGCCGCGGAAAAGCCAGCTCTGTGTCCCACCTTCTGGATTGGCAGGGCTGAGCAAGATTGGGGAATGGATCGAGCCGAATAAGGGAGTCCGAATACCTGATGAAAGATTGGATTTTCCACATAAGTGCTTTGAAAGGAAATCTCTTTCACTAGAGCTAATCATGAATCTGTATCAGCAAGATGATGAGGATGAAGTCGAAGATGAGGATGAGGAAGAGGTCGTGCTGCAGATAAATGTGGTTATGTCGGCTCCTACTGCTGTTCGAACGACCGTGGGTGAATCTCCGATCTCGGTGGATCAGCCGGTTAGAGAGGTTTTGCTAGAGGATAGGATGGATGAGGCCAATTGTTGGAAGATGGGGGGATGTTACAGACAGTGATGATGAAGATAATTATGCAGAGCACTTTGGAGAGGAAGAAGAGATTCATGTTCCATTGAATGAGTCAGGAGAAGATGAAGGGGGAGGTAACTCGCTCAAACCTAATCTCCTCTCTAAAAGCAATGGTGGCGTTGAAATTTGGAGAATGACTAAGTGGGCCTCTTTTCAAAACTCTTCTTATATTAAATGGGCTCATTGTTTTTATATGGCTGTTTTGCAGATTAAGGAAGAATGGGATGGATCAAGTGGGGAGTGCTACATGAAGGAATGGGCCAGGATGTGATCGGGCCAAATAAGGCTGGACAGCCACTTTTCCTGTTTTTTTTTCAAACTATTTAGCATGTTTTGTTACTTTTTTTGAACTTTTCATGGTGGTGGTTTCCTACCTTAAATGGGCCCAATCAAATAAATGAGTATTTTATCCTGGAATTGTCGGGGATTGGACCTGATTTAACGGTCCATGAACTCAAAAAATTAGTGGGTCGTTTTAAACCCAAATTCCTTTTTCTGTGTGAAACCCATGCTCAAGACATAGATTTAAGAGACAAATTGTCCACCATTCAGTATAGAAATTTTAAGCATGTCTCTGGCGAAAATACGAAGGTGGAATTGTAATTATGCGAATGTATACTCGATATGCATCGAATGGACCGAATCAAAGGATAAAAAACTGTTTCTCATAGGCGTCTATCTTTCAACTTTCCCGGTGATTAGACGAGCTCAATTCGAAGCACTGCAAAATAAAATTCTAGACATCAATGGACCTAAGGTTATTTTTGGAGATTTCAACGTTGTTTCCAACCTCTCGGAAAAACATGGTGGTAACCTCCCAAATGCTAGAAATCTGGCTGACTTTAATGCATTCATAAATAATTTACTACTTGTAGATGTAGAATTCACCGGACCTATTTTTACCTGGTCAAATAAAAGAAATGGAATAGAAGAGATAAAATCAAGACTCGATAGATTTCTAATCTCTTTAGAATGGTTAAACCTTTGGCCTGAAACATGTTATTCTAATATCAAAGCAAATGGCTCAGATCATCTGGCAATTTTCCTTGAAAGAGTGCCAACAAAATCCCCTTCGAAAAAATTATTCAGATTTGATAATAGGTGGATCGAGTTACCCGAAGTAAGAAGTGTGATTGTGATCGAATGGAGTAGACCAACACCTGGTTTACCAATGTATAAAGTTACGAAAAAGTTAAAAGAAATCAGAGGTAAACTTTTTGAATTAATGAGATCAGGTGTCACAAATTCGGAGGAAAAAATTAAAGAGATCGAAAAAGAAATTGACTTGGAGAAAGCGGCAAAAACTGTTAATTGGGAACGGATCTCAGCCTTAGAAAATGATTTATCAATTGAGATACATCAAGAAAATTGCTATTGGAAACAACGTAACAGAGCCAAGTGGTTGGTGTTCGGGGACAAAAACACAAAATTCATACATTAATCTGTAGCACAACAAAGAAGGAGGAACTTAGTAACAAACTTAGAAGATAAAAACGGAGTTAATCAAAGCAATCAGAATAAAATGGGCCAGATTGCTTCCGAATTTTATAATGAACTTTTTTCTACCTCATTTCCACCATCTAGTCTCAGATCTATAATGAATGCAATTCCAGAAGACAAACAAGTCTCGAGCAAAATGAATAATCAAATTACGGAATGGGTATCTAACGAAGAAATTGAAGAGTCAATTTTCTCAATCGGGAAAGATAAGGCACCGGGACCTGACGGGTTCACCGGAGGTGCTTTCTTTCAAGCTTATTGGGACATTGTGGGCCAGGAAGTCACTGATGCGGTGGCCTTATTCTTCAGATCAGGGATAATGCTGGGAGAAATAAATTATACATGGTATCCTTGCTACCTAAGAAAGAAGAAGTTAAAAGTATGAAGGATTTAAGACCTATTGGACTATGCACAGTGTTGTATAAAACCATAATAAAAATTCTTGCAACAAGGATAGGGAAGATACTACCAAACATCATCAGTACGAACCAAAATGGCTTTGTACAAGGGAGAGCAATATCTGACATTACACTTATTGCCCACGAAGTTATGCATTATTTAGCAAATAGAACCACAGAACTATCAAGCTTCATGGAAGCAATTTTTGAAGAAGATTAGGGCGATTTGAAGATGAATAAAGGAAGAATGGGGTATCATCGAAGCTGGCAAAGCTGTGAGTCAGTTTACTCGAAGGGAAAGTAACCACCAACCCTATAAATAGATTGGGTGGGAAGAGCAAATAAAAGAAAGGATGGAAGATGAGGAATGAGTGGGAGGCGGTGATTATCGCCTAACAAACCGGCCATATTCCCAAATCTGGGCCATAAACGTATGGGCCCAGCCTGCAAATTAGG
Source organism: Linum lewisii (assembly GCA_034768395.1). Classification (NCBI taxonomy): domain Eukaryota; kingdom Viridiplantae; phylum Streptophyta; class Magnoliopsida; order Malpighiales; family Linaceae; genus Linum; species Linum lewisii. Next base: position 4,483 of record JAVBHU010000976.1, on the reverse strand, counting down.
ACATGCATATCACAAAGGATCACTTGAGGGGAGGAATGAATGGGCCCTGTGCAGCATGTGTGCTGATGGGGATGAGGTACCCAAAGGCCTGATATAAACACATGGGTCATGATCATAATACCTACAAGAACAAGCACATTACACGGTAACTCTTAAACGCTCACATTTTATGAAGCTTCAAATTCGTATGACACACGACATATTGCTCATTACCCTTCTTAGGCGTACAATATAAAGCTTTGAAATTACTTTGTTATAAGCTACTATTATTATAAGTGCTAGTAAAGGAATGAGATAAGCGCAACGGTGTGAAATTCCTCGCTATTAAAACAAGCAACTCATGTAAGACCTACGGGCATTGAATCGCTGTGTAAGACCTATGGGCATTGAATCGCCATGTAAGACCTACGGGCATTGAATCGCCATGTAAGACCAACGGGCATTGAATCGCCATGTAAGACCTAAGGGCATTGAATCGCTATGTAAGACCTAAGGGCATTGAATCGCCATGTAAGACCTACGGGCATTGAATCGCCATGTAAGACCTAAGACATTGAATCGCCATGTAAGTTCTAAGGGCATTGAATCGCCATGTAAGACCTACGGCATTGAATCGCCATGTAAGACACTATAAGAAAAAAGGATTTTAGTCACGGTTTTCAGCACTTTTAGTCACGGTTTTTACTATGACTAAAAATTTTAGTCACGGTTTTGTGAACCGTGACTAAAATGACCATTTTTTGTCACGGTTTCAACTGAAACCGTGACTAAAATTTTCTTTTCACGGTTTGCTAGGAAACCGTGACTGAATTTAGTCACGGTTTTAATAGAAACTGTGACTGATTTTAGGGGTTGGTTCCCAAAATCATCACTGAACTTTGAGCAGATAACCCGTCAGTCACTGAACTCAGAAAAATTCCTAATCATCACTGGACTTGAACCCATTATCATAGTAAGTCATGCCTTTCTTACGGACATCCAATTTTCCATCCATCTGAAATACGTCCCGATGCCATCAAGGCAGCCACGTCATCTAAATGGCCACTCTTTTAAACCAAACCCCAAACCCAAACCTAAACACTCACCCAATTACCAAACCAAACCACTCAAAACCAAATCAAACCCCAACCTTTCTCTTTCCTTCTCCTTCCTCTTCCTCTTCCCCTCAAATCAAACCCAAACCAAACCATCTGAATGCCAACCGCCGCCGCCCCCTGATCGTCTTTCGTCAGGCTGTAGATCCAGCGGCAGCATGCAGAGTTCGGTAAATTTCTGGATCGGGCTCCCTGATCGGAGAGCCTCCCTCTGTCTTCCATATGGAAATGGGAGCCCTAAGACGAATCCCTAATCTAGAAAGGAAGATAACAAACAAGCAGCTGCAAAAATCAAGAGGAACCAGGAAATTTTGAAATTAGGTCACGAACAGTGGCCGCAAAATTTTAAAAATTCCACTCGATTCTGATGTTGACCTACCAAATCTTTCATTCCCCCCTCACCTTCGAACTTCTTCTTCTTCTCCAGCTCCTGCAATGGCAGATTAGAGAATGATTTTTCTGTGCCCCCGCCTTTCATCGCCTCCATCCCCGGGGGCGCTCACCGGCAACAAATCAACGCCGCAATGGACCATTTGTCCGATTGGGTCTACGAACGTGCGGCGCGGTGTCGTTTTCCACCTCGACCATCCTAAGTTCCGAGTTTTCTAAATCAAGTGGGCCCTGCCGCTGATCTCCACCGTTTGTCCGCTTTTCCTCAATCAAGTCGACCATTTGTCCGCTTTTCTCAAATCAAGCTCAGAGAGATTTGGATCAGTTGCATGGAAGGAAGAGAGTAGGCGATATGGTGGGGATGGTCGGGCGGCGGCGATATGTAGGGATGGTCGGCGGCGGCAAATGGTAGGGATGGAAAGAGGGAGAAAAAAGTGAGATTGGGTTTGGGTTTGGGTATTTTGGTTTTGGTTTTGGTTACATGGGTAGGGTTTTGATTGGGCAAAAATCTGCCACATAAGCTAGGTTGGTGACATGGACTCCCAGGTGGAAGGCCACGTCAGCTGACTAACGGACGTTTGGACGTCCATGGACGGAAGTCACTGCTGGGTTAATGGGCTTAAGTCCAGTGATCACTAGGATATTTTTTTTGAGTTCAGTGACTAGCGGGTTATTTGCTTAAAGTTCAGTGATGAATTTGGTAACCAACCCCTGATTTTAGTCACAGTTTCCTAGCAAACCGTGGCAGAATTTAGTCACGGTTTCGATTGAAACCGTGACAAAAAAGGGTCATTTTAGTCACGGTTTCAACATAAATCGTGACTAAAATCAGCAGATGACCAAAGTGTTCTATTTAAATTTTCAGTGACCCATTAGTTAATTTCATGAATTACAGGTCCAGACCCTCAACCTTTTCCTTTATGCAAAATGATCCGTAAAATTAAAATGTTAACAAGATGTCCCAATTAATTGCAAACCAGTCAAATCAATTTATTTATTGTGTCAAACAAAACCAAATTTTAATTTTAATTAATAAAAAAATGAAAAATTACAAAATATATAAATGGTACGATTCCATCGCGTCGTCGCCACCTTCGATTCCGCCGCCGGTCGCCGCCGCCTTCGATTTCCCACCATCGCCCCCTCGATTCCCACAACCCGGGTTGCTGCCCCCCTCGATTCCTGCAGCCTTCCGCCGCCGCCTCATTCCCACAACCGTCCGCGCCGCCTCGATTCCCACAGTCGTCCGCCGCCGCCTCGATTCCCACAGACGTGAGCAGCGCCGCCACAAACTCCCCGCCGCCACAGTTCCCGTCGGAACGTACTCCTCGTCGGAATCGTTCTCTCTTGTTTAGATCTGGTTGGAGGAGGAGGCTAGTCGTGGCGGAGTTGGCTAGCTGCGGCGGAGGAGAAGTCGGAGGCAGAAGGCTTTGTGCTGGAGAGATGGTGAAGGAAGAAGAGATGAAGTCGGAGTGGGCTGTGAAGGAAGAAGAAAGAAGAAGAAGATGAAAAAAAAGAAACAGAGGCGTGGTTATGTGCAGGGAGAAGAAAGAGAATAAGAGGAGGAAAAAAAGAAAGAGGGGGAAGACTTCGGTTTTCCAGCGTGGCTTAATTTTGTCACGGTTTTTAAGAAACCGTCATTAATTTTGTCACGGTTTTTTAGAAACCGGTTTTTTTTTGAAACCCTGACTAATTGGTCACGGTTTTATGAAACCGTGACTATTTTGTCACGGTTTCTTAAAAACCGTGACAAAATAGTCACGGTTCAGTAAAACCGTGACCAATTAGTCACGGTTTAGAAAACCATGACTAAAAAACCATGACAAATGCAGTATTTTCTTGTAGTGAGACCTACGGGCATTGAATCGCCATGTAAGACCTACGGGCATTGAATCACCATGTAAGACCTACGGGCATTGAATCGCCATGTAAGACCTACGGGCATTGAATCGCCGTGTAACCTAGGGATCAAGTGAAAGACCTAAGGGTTCAAATCGCTCGTAAAGCATCTCCTCGTATTGAAGGACAAAACGAGTGGCCGAGAAAGTCCCCCTCAGAAGTAAAATCCTAATTTTCTTCTGAGTCGCACTTGGGGGGAATTGGTGAGTCCATTAAGACCATGACATTGAAAGCCCGTGGCCCAGACAAGCAAGACAACAGGCTTGGGGGCAATTGATGGGCCCTAAGCGCATTAGATAAATGCACTGAAGAGCCGCCGAGTTGGAAAGCTCGTTGCCTAGACAAGCAAGACAACAAGCTTGAGGGCAATTGATGGGCCCTAGCCACTTAGGCCCAAACTACAAGTAAACTAAATAAGGCCCAACACCAAACTCCTAAGGCCCAACTTAAGGCCTACTAAGGTGGGCCCCTAAGATCTAATCTCAAACCGTCGATTAGATCTAACGGTGGATGTTTTCCTCCTAAGGCACTATAAATACAAAGCTCCCTCCAACATAAGGGGGCTTCCCTTTCTCCCCTACTTTCCCCTCTACAAGAAGCTAGGCAATCAGACCTAGGCAACCAAGCTAAGGCATCAACCCAAGGCAATCAACCCAAGGCAATCAACCCAGGGGGATCAACCCAAGACAATCAACCCAAGGCGATCAGACCCAAGGCGATCAGACCAAGGCAATCAAACCCAAAGGCAATTATGTCCAGGCTATTGGGCAACATAACAACGAGCCTCTCACGGCATCGCTGAGGTTTGTCCCACTCCTTATCTTATTCCCTTGACTTTATATATCTTAGAATACTTGGACTATGGTGACTCATACACATCTACCCGACACCAACCGAGATCCTCTCGAGGTTGTTCGGTTTTGCAAGTTGTCAATCGGAGCCCCTGGTCAAAGCCTATACAAATACTATTGTACCCTCATCGAATGGGCTGGAAAATAATATATCCAATTTAACAAGTATTTATCTTACTATAGAAAATAAATTAGCACATATAATTTATAATTAAACCTATATTTCTACTTTTTTCTACGATAAAGTAA
>JAVBHU010000975.1:0-12913 GCA_034768395.1 Linum lewisii | reverse complement strand
TTTTTTTTTTTAAAAATTTTAATTTGTAAATAATTTTAATTTTTTAATTTTTTTTCGAATTCGGAAAATTGCGAATTATATTTTTGAATTTCATTGAAATAATTTTTAGGTTTTTTCCCAAAATGGAACCCTTTAAATATTAAATAGAAGGAAACCTTTTTTCCCAAAACTTACTATAATTGGATTTGGAAAAATCCTTTTGCAGTAAGAATTGGTTGGATATCCGTCAAAAAAAATTTTTGAAAATAAAAATTTTTTTTTTATTTTTTTAAAATTTCATTTTTAAAAGGATGTATTAAATATCAAAATTAAAAAACTGGAAACCTTATAATCTTTAAATTTTTTGTTTTTTTAATTTCTTAAAAATAAAAACCATCTTATTCAAGATATTTTGATAAAAAAAAATTTATTCAAGTAATTTTATTAAAATCCTTTCTAATTTAGCTAATTTAATAAAAAAAATTAATAATTTTCCCAAATATTTTAAAAAACCTTTTATTAGAATAATTTTTGGAAAAAATTCTCGATTGGCCAAAACCTTCCTTAATTGCCGTCCCTTTTTTTCCTTAAAAATTGTTTGTTTGTCAATTTGATTTTTTTAATTTTTAGGGTAATTATTTTTGGGGTTAGATTAATTAATTATTTTCATAATAAAACCAATAATTATTTATAAGAAAGAATATTAAAATTTTAAAAAAATTTTAAAACTTTTATTTTGAAAAATTAATTGGATTCTAAAATTTTAAATGGAAAATTTTTACTTCGTTTGAGCTAACTTAATAATTATTACAATTATTTAAGAAAAAACATTTTGCTCATTTTTATTTTTGAGGTTTAATTCGGCTTTTGAAATAATTTTTCTTCCAAAATTTCAATTTTTTAATTCCTTTTTAAACTTTAAAATTTTATATTTTCAAATTTTTCGGTTTTAATTTAAAGTTTTATTAGATTCTTAAGGGGATATTTTTTTGATAAAGGTATTAAAATTAAAAATCTTTCCACAAAAAAGTATTAAAAGTATAAAGTTGTCAAAATTTTTAAAAAATTCAATATTGGAAAAAAAAGATTTTTTTTTTTTTAAAATTTTAAATTTAAATAAAAAAAAAATTTTTTTTAAAAAAATTTATTCCCATTTGAAAATCCCTTTTTTTTTAAAAAATTTTTTGGGAAAAATATTTTAAAAAAGGGTTTTTTGGGAAAATCCCAAAAAAATTTTTAAAATTAAAATTTAAAGTCCCAAAAATAAAAACCTTAAAAATTATTTAAAAAAAGTTTGAGTTTTTTTTTTCTTTCCCCCGGGGTAAAAAAATGGGTTTTTTTTGGGGCAAATTTTTAAGGGGTTTAATATACCCCTATCTTTTTTAAAAAAAAAAATAAAACCAAAAATTTTAAAAAAAAAAAAATTTTTAAAAGTTTATTTAAAAATACCCCATAAAAAATTTTGGGGGAGAAATAAAATTTTCCCAAATTTTTTAAAATTTAAAAAGGGAAAAAAATGGAAAATTTAAAATTATCAAAATAATTTTTCCCTTTTTTATTATATAAAACGGGAAAAAAATTTTGGGGGGAACAAAACCCCTTAATTTTAACCAATTTTATTTAATTTTTAACTTAAAATAATTTTTCTTAAATTTTTTCTTTCGAAAAAAAAATTTTTTTCTAATTTTTAAAATTATTTTTTATTCTTTTTTTTTTTTTTTTTTCAAAAAAATTAGTTTGGATATTTTTCCTCAATGGTCAAATTTGTTTTTTTTAAAAAAATAGTCTTGTAATTATGATTGAAAAATTCCGGAAGTGCCAAGTTTTTTTTGGGATTTCTTTATTTTTTTTATATTTTTATAACCTTTTATATTTTTTATAAATTTCCCCAAAATTATAATAAATTAATTTTAATTTTGGGCATTATTTTATATAATTCAAAAAAAATATTTTTTATTCTTTTTTTGCCAAATTTTAACCTTTTACTATTATTATATTTTCGGGTTCTTTTTTTTCAAATTGAAGGTATTTGGGGAGATTCAATCTTGTTTACGTTCAAATTTTTTGCCTCTTTATTTTTTTACCGATCGACATACCCGGGGGGAATAGTAAAAAATTTTTCTTTACTTTTTTATGTTTTAAATTTCTTTTTAATTCTATTAAAAAACAAAAAAATAATTAAAAAATATAATTTTAACCCAAAAAAGGGGGGTTTCTATTTTAAAAAAAATTAAAGGAAAGAACCCAACTTTTCCTTTCTTTCCGATTAAAAAGTAATGATTTATTAAAAAACGAATTAAAACCTAATTAAATATTATTAATTTTCTATTAAAATTTCCCCAAAAATTTTTATAAAATTTATTGAAACCATTTGAAAAAAAAATTTATTTTGAAAATTTGGGTATTCCTTTTTTTTAAAATATTTTTTTTTTTTTTAAAACATTCCATTAATTAAAACGGTTATTAAAAATATTCATTGGGGGGATTTTTGGGGATCCATTTTTTTTTTCTTTTATGAATCCAAAAAATTGGGGGTTTTGAAAATGGAATTTCTCGAAATAAAAAGAATTTAAAAAATTTAATAGAAAAATTTTCCCCCTTATGGTAGTTTGAACCTTTTCCCAAAATTTTGAAGGGGGGATAAGGTTGAAAATAGTATATTTTACAGGACAGGGGTCCAACCTTTTGATTTTGGTTTAAAAGTAAAAAAAAAATTTTTCTGTTAAAAAATAAGTTTAAAGCCCAAACTAAACAATAACATTCCTTTCTTTTTTTTTTTAAATAAAGTTATCTTCAAACATTTAAAAAGGGTATTCCTGGGGGCCTTTTCATAGGGTTTTCACATTTTAGTCCAAAATATTAGCCATTACTTTTGGTAAGTGAAATGTTGAGAAAGATTTGTTTAAAAAACCCCTTTTCATAAAAGAGCATTTTGAAAAGGGAAAATTAAGTTTTTTGTTTTGGGCAAAAAAATTTAGAAAAGGGGGTAAATCGGTGATCTTTTAAATCCCATTTTGGGGTTTATTTAAAATTTAATCAAAATTTTTAGATTTAAAATCCCTACTTTCCTTTAAAAATTTTTAATTTTAAAATGCTTTAAAGCAAAGGTTTTGGGGGAAATTGATTTTAAAAATTTTTTTATTTAATATATGTATTAATCTTGTTGGTTTTATATGGACCCTTTTGGAAATTTGGTTATACATAAATTTTACTTATTATGTTAATTACCCGAATATACGCCTTTTCCCCCCCAAACCCCTTTTTTTAAAATTTCAAACCCTTTTAAAAATTTTAAATTATTAGTTTTAATTCCCTTTGTTTCCCCCAATTTATGAAATTAAAATTTTTTCCCTTTTTAATTTGGAAAAAAACCCTTCTATGGTTCTTTACTTACCCCAATCTCGAAAAAATTCTATGTTCGTTTAAAAAGGGGTTTCATTTTTAAAGCTTTTTTTTTTATCGATTGGACTCATTTTTTTAAAATTTCTAATTTTATTTTTAAAAAAATTTTTAGCTTTTATTGGTATTTAATATTATATTTGTTTTTAAATTTTTTTTCTCAACTTTTATTAACAATTTTAATTACACTTGGGGAAAATTTTTTATAAAAAATGGAAGTTTGATTTTAATGTTTTTTTTCTTATGTTTTAGATCAAAAATTTAAAGTTGGGGAAATTTTTTTTGCTTAAAAGGTTACCCCAAAAAAAATTTTTTTTTAAATTTTGAACGTTTTTTTTGGCTAACCCAAAAATTTTTAAATTTTAAATTTTCTTTCCACTTTGTTTTATTAACAAATAACCCGGTTTCCGGTAAATTGGTAAAAATTTTTTTAAGATAATAGAAATTAATTTTTAAAAATTACAATTTTTCTTGATTGTTGGAAAAGAAATTTTGAAATTTGGGGTCCTAAAAGAAGCTGGTTTAAACCAAAAGTTTTTTTCCTTTGTGATGCAAATTTTCCTAAGGGAAACAAAAAAAAAATTTGATAAATTTAAAAATTAATTTCTTTTTTTTGGGAAACCAAAAAAAAAACATTTTTTAAAGGGGGGGGAAATTTTAAAGTTTTTTAAAGGAAAAAACGGATCTTTTTGAATTAAAAAAATTCTTTATTTTCAAAATTTATTAAATTTGGTTTAAAAATTTTTTAAAAAAGGCCTTAAAATTTGTTTATAAAAAAGGAAGAAAATTTTAAGAAAAGAAGGGTCAAAAAAATTTATTTCGATTAAAAGTCAGAAGGTTTAATTGGCAAAATATTTTTTCCTTTAAATTTTGGGTGATTTTTAGGGAAAAATGTTTTTTAAAAAAAAGCCGTTGCAATAAATCCCAATTGGGGGGTTTTTTTACTTTTCCCCCTTTTTTTAAGAAGAAATTTTTTTACCCCACCCGATATTTCCCGGGTTCCCGAGCCCGGGGGAAACCCCTTTGGAACTTTTTAAAACCCTTTTTTTACTATCATATTGTTATTAATTGATATAGGTTTTTCATATGTTTTTAAAAAAAGACATGAAATCATAAAAAAAAAAAAAAAATATTCTCATAAGGTTTTGTCCAGGGGTTTTTGAAAATTGGTTGACCCCCGATATAAAAGGGTCATGTTTTTACTGTTAATAAAAAGGGCCCTATTTCTATAAATTTCTTTGAAAATTAAAATTTAATTTTGTTTGGGGAGCCCCTGATGATTAAAAAAACCCAAAGTTTTAAACCCAAAGCCCTGAAATTTTTAAAAGAGAGACCCCGAAAGCAAAAAACCCTATGGGGTCGCTTCTAAAAAAGGGGAAAACCAGCACTAAAAACCGCCTTTCTTTGGGATGTTTTTGGTTTTTTTGATGACCCTTACTTTATTGACCGAACTTCTGTATTTATTATAGCTTTCATTGGCCCCTCAGTAGATTTTTGAGGTATTCGTAAACCCTGTTTTTTGGATCTTACTTTACGGAAACAATATTATTTCTGGTCCCATTATTCCTATTTCCCTGGGGGCCCTATAGTTTTGCACTTTTAAAAAAAAATATGGGAAGCAGCATCTGTTGATGAATGGTTATATAATGGCGGCCCCTTATGACTAATTTTTTTCTACATTTTTACTTGGGTAGCTTGTTCAGGGTTTCGGAGGGGGAACTTATTTTTCCGTCGGGTATGCGCCCTTGGATTCTGTTGCATATTCAGCCCCTTTTTGCAGCTGCTACGCTGTTTTCTTGATTCCCCAATCGGTCAAGGAAGTTTTTTCGATGGTATGCCTTTAGGAATCTCGGGTTTACTTTAAAACTTTATGATTGTATTCCAAGCTGGGGCAAACATCCTTATGAAACCCTTTTAAAACATGTTAGGCTGCTGGAGTTTTCCCGGCGGCTCCCTATTCAGTGCTATGCAGGGTTTCCCTTTGGTAATTCTAGTTTGTTCGGGGAAAAAACCAAAAGGAAAAGGGAATTTGCTAATAAAGGTTAAAGATTCGGTAAAGGGGGAAGAAAACTTATAATATTGTAGCTGTCAGGTTTTTTTGGCCGATTGATCTTTCAATATGTTTTGTTTCAACAACTCTCGTTTTTTAAACCATTTCTTTTTAGCGCTTGCCTGTAATAGGTATTTGGTTCCGGCTTTGGGTTATTAGCACTATGGTTTTAAAACCCAAAATGGTTTCAACTTCAAAAATCTGTAGTTGTTATAAAGGGTTTCGGAAATTTAAAAACATTTGGGGTGTATTTTTAAAAACCGGGTTTAACCTTGGTATAAAAGTTTTTGGAGGGAAACGTAATGTCTTTAACTTCCCTCTAGGACCTAGCTGTGTCGAAGCTCCATTTCAAAATGGAAAAAGGTTGCGTAATTTCTTACTTTTTTTTTTTTAATTCAAGGAACGGGCCCAATCCCAAAATTTTTCTTGTTTTATCAAGGGGTTTGGTTTTTGTTTTTTTTTAGTAAATTTGACTATATTTAATTTATATCTTTAAAAGATAAATAAGAAAAAGTTTCTTTCTTTTATTTTTATTTTATTTTTTAACTTTTAACAGCCCATAAAAAAGGGAAGATTTTTTGAGTTGGTTTATTATTGAATATTTGAGGGTTTTTTATATTATTTTTATTTTTTTTTCTACGAAAGCACAAAAGAGAAAATCGACTGTGGTGTTGGGAAATTTAAAAAATCTTTGTAATCTGTATACGGGCGGTGTAGCCAAGTGGTAAAGGCAGGGGGATTGGAATCCCCATGCGGGGGGGTTAATTCCCTTTCATTCCCCCGGGCCCCCGCATTCGAAAAAAAAACCCCAAAGGGAAAAAAAAAAAAAATGGCATTCTAGTAGAATAGAAAAAAATTTGGGAAAGTTTGATCGGGGGTCCCTTGGTCAGTAATTGATTTTTTGCCCCCCAAAGGGGTTTACTTGTTTTGGGAAAGAGTTATCTACTTTAAAATTTTTTCCCCAGCTGAAAAGGGGGTTTTAAAACCTTAAAAAACCCCCCCCCCAAAAAACCCCCAAAAGGGGAAAACCCCCCCCCAAAAAAAACCCCCCCCCCCCCCCCCCCCCTTTTAAAAAAAAAATTTCCCCCCCACCCCCCCCCCCCCCCCCCCCCCCCCTTTTGGGAAAAAAAAGGGGGTTTAAAAAAAAAACCCCCCCCCCCAAATGCCCAAAAAACCCCCCTTTTTTAAAATTTTTTTTATTTTTTCCCCAAAAATTTTTTTTTTGGGGCCCCCCTTTTAAAAAAAAAAAATTTTTTAAAAAATTTTTTTTTAAAAGGGGAAAAATTTAAAAAAAAAAAACCCCCCCCAAAGGGGAAAAACCCCCCCCTTTTTCCCCCCCAAAAAATTTTCCCTTTTTTTTTTTTTAAAATTTAAAAAGGGGGTCTTTTTGGGGGGGGTTTTTTTGGGGAAAACCCCCCAAAAAAAAAATTTTTAAAATTTTAAAATTAAAATTTTTTAAAAAAAAAAAAACCCCCCCCGGGTTTTTTTCCCAAAAAAAAAATTTTTTTGGAAAAAAAAGGTTTTAAAAATTTTTAAAAAATTTTTTTTTTTTAAAAAGGGTTTTTTTTTTTGGGGGAAAAAAAAAAAATTTTTCCCCCTTTTTTTAAAATTTTTACCGGAAAGGGGTTTTTTTTAAAAAAAAAAATTTTTAAAAAAATTTTTTTTGGGGGTTTTTTTTCGGTTTTTTTAAAAAAAAAGAAAAAGGGGGGAAAAAAATTTTTTAAAAAACCCTTTTTCCCCCCCTTTTTTAAAAAAAATTTTTTCCCAAAAAAAAAAAAATTTTTAAAAGAAAGGGTTTTAAATTTTGGGAAAAACCCTTTTTTCCCCAAAAAATTTTTTTTTTAAAAAAAAAATTTTTTTTTTTAAAAATTTTTTTTTTAAAAAAAATCCCTTTTTTTAAAATTTTTCCTTTTTAAAAAGGGTTTTTTTTTTTTCCCCATGGAAAATTTTCCGGGGGTCAAATTTTTTTAAAAAAATTAAAACCCCTTTAAAAAAATTTTTTCCCCCTTTTTTTCCCTTTAAAAATTTTAAAATTTTCCCCCCCTTTTTTGGGGGTTTTTTTTTTTAAAAACTCCCCCCGTTTTTTAAAAAAAAAAGGGGTTTTTTCCCAAAAAAAAGGGCCCCCAAAAATTAAATTTTTCCCCCCAAAGGGAAATTTTTTTTCCCAAACCAAAAAAAAAAAAAATTTTTTAAAAAAAAAAATTTTTTTTTTAAAAAAAAAATTTTTTTAAAAAAAAATTTTAAAAAAAAAAAATTTTTTTTTTGGGAAAAAAAATTTTAAAAATTTTTTAAAAAAAAAAATTTTTTTTGGGTTTTTTTAAAAAAACCCCCCCAAAAAAAATTTTTTGGGGGTTAAATTTTTGGGTTTTAAAAAATTTTTTTTTAAAAAACCCCCCAAAAAAAAAAAGGGGATTTTTAAATTTGGGAAAAAAAACCCCTTTTTAAAAATTTTTTAAAAAAAAAGGGGAAATTTTAAAAAAAAACCCAAAAAAAAAAAAAAAAGGAAAAAAATTTTAAAAAAAAAAAAAATTTTTAAAAAAAAAAGGGGGGGAAAAAAAAAAAAAATTTTTTAAAAATTAAATTTTCCCAAAAAAAAATTAAAACCCAAAAAAAGGGGGGAAAAAAAAAAGGGGAAAAACCCCCTTTTTTTTTTTTTAAAATTTTTTTAAAAAAAACCTTTAAAAAATTTTTTTTTTTGGGGGTTTTTTTTTTTTTTTTTAAAATGGTTTTTAAAAAAATTTTTAATTTTTTTTAAAAAAAAAAAAGGGGGGAAAAAAAAAAAAAGGGTTTAAAAAAGGGGGGGTTTTTTTTTTTTTCCCTTTCCCCGGGGTTTTTCCAAAAAAAAAACCCTTTTCCCCTTTTAAATTTTTAAATTTTTTTAAAAAATTTTTTTTTCCCCCCCTTTTTTTTTTTTAAAAAAAAAAAAAAAGGGGGGTTTTTTTTTTTTAAAAAAAAAGGGAATTTTTTAAATTTTTTTCCAAACCCCCGGGTTGGGGAAAAAAAAAAGAAAGGGTTTTTTAAAAAAAACCCCGGGGAATTTTTTTTTTTTGGGCCCCGGAAAAAAAAAAAAACCCCCCTTTTTTTTTCCAAAAAATTTTTTTTAAAAAAAGGAAAAACCAAAATTTTTTTAACCCTTTTTTTTCCCTTTTTTTTTCCCGGGAAAAAATTTTAAAAAAAAAAAAACCCCCCCCCCCTTTTATTTTGGGGGGGGAAAAAATTTTTTTAAAAATAAAACCCCCGGGTTTTTTTTTTTAAAAAATTTTGGGGGAAAAAAAAAATTTTTTTTTTTCGGCCTTTTTAAAAAAAAATTTTTTCCCCTTTTTTTTTAAAAAGGGAAAAAATTTTAAACCCTTTTTCCCCCCCGGGGGAAATTAAAAAAATTTCCCAATTTAAAAATTTTTGGGGCCCCCCCCTTTTTTTTGGGTTTTTTTTTTTTAAAAAAAAGGGGAAAAAAAACCCTTTTTTTGGGGCCCAAAAAAAAATTTTTTTTTTTTTGGGGGAATTTTGGTTTTTAAAAAAAAATTTTTTTTTTTTTTTTTAAAAAAAAAAAAAAAAAAGGTTTTTTTTAAAAAAAAAATTTTTCCCAAAAAAAATTTAAAAAAGGGGAAAATTTAAAGGGTTTTAAAAAAAATTTTTTTTTTTTTAAAAAAAAATTTTTTTAAAAAAATTTTTTAAAAACAAACCCCTTTTTTTTTTTTTTTTTGGGGTTTTTAAAAAAAAAAAGGGGGGGGGGAAACCCCCTTTTTTTTAAAAAACCCCTTTTTTTTAAAAAACCCCAAAAAAATTTTTTTTTTTCCCCCTTTTTTTGAAAAAAATTTTTTTTTTTTTAAAAAAAAAAAATTTTTTTTTTAAAAAAAAAAAAAGGGTTTTTTTTTTGCCGGGGAAAAAAAAAAAAATTTTTTTTAAAAAAAATTTTTTTTTTTTTTGGGTTTTTTAAAAAAAAACCCCCAAAAAAAAGGGGAAAAAAAACCCCCCGGGAAAAAAAAAAATTTTTTTTTTTGGTTTTTAAAAAAAATTTAAAAAATTTTTTCCCCTTTAATTTTTTCGGCCCCAAAAAAAGGGAAAAATTTTTAAAAAAAAATTTAAAAATTAAAAAAAAGGGTTTTTTTTTCCCGGGTTTTTTAAAAAAAAAAAAAAAAAAAAAATTTTTTTTTTTTTTTAAAAAAAATTGGATAATTTAAAAAAACCCCCCCCCAAAAAAAAAATTTGGAAAGGGGTTTTTTAAAAAATTTAAAAAAAGGAAATTTTTTTCCCTTTTTTTTTTTTCCCCCAAAAAAAAATTTTTTTAATTTTTTTTTTTCCCCAAAAAAGGGGGGGAAAAAAACCCAAAATTTTTTAAAACCCCAAAAAAAAAAAATTTAAATTTTGGGGTTTTTTTCTAAATTAAAAAAAAAAAAAAAATTTAAAAGGGAAAAAAAAAATTTTTTTTTTTAAAAAAAAAAAAAAAAAACCCCAAAAAGGGGTTTTTAAAAAAAAACCCCCCCCAACAAAAAAACCCCCCCCTTTTTTTTTAAAAAAAAAAAAAAAAAACCCCTAAGGGCGGGAAAAACCCCCCAAAAAAGGGGTTCCAAATTGGGGTTTTTGCAAAATTTTTTGGAAAAAAAAGGAAAAAAAAAGGAAAAACCCCAAAAAACCCTTTTTTTTTTTTAAAAAACCGCAATTTAAAAAAAAAATTTTTTTTTTAAAAGGGGGCCCCCCAAAAAAAATTCCCAAAAACCCTTTTTTTGGGAAAAAAAAGGGAAAAAAATTTTTTCCCTTTTTCCCCCCCAAAAAACCGGGGTTTTTTTTTAAAAAAAAAAACCCCAAAAAAAAACCCTTTTTTTTTTCCAAAAAAAGGGGGGAAACAAAAACCCCTTTTTTTCTTGGGGGGCCCAAAAAAAAAATTTTTTGGGGAAAAAAAAAGGGTTTTTTTAAAAAAAAAAAAATTTTTTTTTTTTTTTAAAAAAAAATTTTTTTTTTTTCCTTTTTTGGGAAAAAAAATTTTTTTTTAAAAGGGAAAAAAAAATTTTTTTAAAAAAAAAAAAAGGGGGGTTTTTTTTTGAAAATTTTTTTAAAAAAAAACCCGGCCCCCGGGAAACCCCCCCCCTTTTTTTTTTTTTTTTCCAAAAATTTTTAAAAATTTTTAAAAAAAAAACATTAAAGTTTTAACTCAAACTTTTAGTTCCGTAAACCCGGGAATTACTTTTTCTATTATTTTTAAATAATTAGAACTCATAAGGACCGCACTATATTAACCATTCTCAACAGATGCTGCTTCCATTATGGGTTAATAGTGCAAACTATAGCCGAGATAGTAGGATAATGGCACCAGAAATAATATTGTTTCCTAAAGAGAGATCAGACAGGTTCCGATCCTCATATTTACTGGGGGGCTGCAAGAAAGCTATAATAATAAGAGTTGCGGTCAATAAAGTAGGGATCATCAAAACACCAAACCTCCAATGTAAAGGCGGTTTTCAGTGCTGGTATCAGTTACAGAAGCGACCCATAGGCTTTCGCTTTCGCGTCTCTCTAAAATTGCATCATAAAATCTTGGTTTATTTTTCAACTCCCAAGCAAAATTTTTTATTTACATAGAATCATAGAAATAGTTGTTATTCACATATAACATGATTATATATCGGTGTCAACAATATCAGACCATGGATATCCTTATGGAGATTCTTATATTTCACTTTTTTATAAACATTTGAATCCTTTATATAATAACAATATGATAGAAATAGGATAAATTTAATGGGTTGCCGGGACTCGAACCAATAGTCGATGGATAAAAATTTCTTTCTTAAAAAAGGGGTAAAAGTAAAAAACCTCCCCAAACCGTGCTTGCATTTTCATTCAACCTTTTCCTATGGTATACCTAAAGCTCAGTTTCCCAGGCAGAACTCACCCATACTCGAAGAAAGTTGAATACTTGGTTCTCATCCTTAGTGATATACTTTCTAATTTCATAATCGAATAAATGATTTTTTTAGCCTCATTCATTCATTTATTATAATTTCGATCTTCCATGTTCATAACAATTTTATGGGCCATTCTTATTCAAACCAATATCCAAATTCAAATTCCACGTCTTTTATAATTTTTGTATAAAGTTCTTGGAATAAAAAGAACCTTTATTCTTCTGTAAAAAATTCTTCCTAATAATCCCGACCACTTTTCAAAAAAATGGTAAGAATTATCTTTTTTTTCCGAGAAAGTTTAACACAAAAATGAAGATTATTTATTTCATAAATTTTTTTAGAATCCATTAATAATTGAGAAGATTTTTATATAACAACTTTTTAATTTTTGATTCTGGAATGAGCCCAATTCGGTTTATAATAGGATGCCTACTGCGTTACAAATTTCGCTTTTTCATGAAACAAGGAAAAACTTGGATTTTGTTCAAATTTCGATTTCATTATGCATTAAAAAAATTTTCAATTTTGATTCGGATACCAGATTTAATCCTAGACTTATATAGCTAAAAATGGAAAATTTGTAATGATTAAATAGTTTATTAAACCTAACAAAAAAAATTCATAAATTAAAAAATATTTCTTTTTATTGAAGGGACCTTTGGACAAAAAATTTTCCTTTTATTAAAATTGAAGTTTTATAAAAAAACATCCAAAACATTTAAAATTAAAATTTTTAAAATTTAAAAATAAAAAAATTTCGTAATATAATTTTAAAAGGAACTTTAAAAAACTTGTTACGAAAAAAAATAAAATTCATTTAAAATTTTAAAAAAAAAACATAAGTCTTAAAATTTTTAAAAAAAAAAATAGAAACAATTTATTCAAATAATTGCTTCATTCCCGAAAAAAACCCCTTTAAAAAACCGCCACTTATCCCCAACCTGCCAATTTTCATCTTAAATTTATCCAGCACTTTTGGTCCATACCAAAAAATTTTCCCATTATCTTATTTTGAATTTTTATTAACCTGATAGCCAAAACGATTTTAGAATGGAATTCTAAGGTTCAAGTCCACCGATATTTTGAAACATAAATTTTAAAAAGGTAGTTTAGAATCTAGTCAAAATTTGTTGTCCGGTGATTCATTCAGTAATTTAATTATTAATTAAACTCAATTTGTCATAACCAAAATTTCGAAATAATATCCATATTATTTTAACCAGAGTAATATTTTATAAATATTCCCGAAATAATGGACATGGTTTTTTAAATTTGATCCAAATTCAAATTTTTATATTTTCCTTTGCATTTAACTTTTAAAAAAATTATTTTTGACCAAATTCAAGGGATTTAGGTTTTAACTAAATCTTATGCGATATGTTAAATCTATAAACCTCAAAGATAACTGTCAAAACATTTCTATTTCTTTTCATAATTTAGTTTTTCTAAAAATTTGAATGTTATAACTATTTTAATTAACTTTTACAAAACCAAACATCTAAGTATTCACCTTAAATTCCGATAATAAAACCACCAACCTCAAAAAACATAAAAACCCCATAATTCATTAATAAATTATTAC